>JAVHLV010000151.1:0-155490 GCA_036785495.1 Colletotrichum neosansevieriae | reverse complement strand
GTTCCCTTCCCCGGTTCCCCGGCAACTTGGCAACGGGGAGACGCAAGTTGCGTTTCCGTTGTTGGTTTCGCCTCTACGATACAACTACACCACATCCCAAGCCTCGTCTCTCGCAGGGTCGCTGTCCATCGATGTAATGGAACGGCCCGGGAGTTCGTGCCCCTGGTCCCGCGGCCATACAAGCACAACTGCAACGCTTGTCTCGTGGTCGCATCGTGGCGGCAGCTCTTCACCCCTCGTGTTCCCCTTGCTTCCTCCCCCCGTCGTCAACTTTCCCTGATCGTCATTTTAGTCAATAGCTAGCAACATTTGCAAATTGCTACCCTACATCGCCGGATTGCGATGCACGGGACGGCGCGGGATGGACCTCCGGGAAGCCTGTCAAAGTCGCACACACTGTCCGCCCGCCGCCCTATCTTGAAACTCCCCTTGCTAAGGACGCAACACGTTGGCAGGCGGACGTTGCTGGTGAACCCAGTTGTGGAGCTACATGCAGCGCGACAGCAGTTCGCAGCCAGCTGCCAATGGTCCATCTTGCGGCCGAGAGAGATGGTATTCGGATCTGCGTTTTCGACACGTCTGTTTGTACATATGCAACTAGAAAAGACACATAGCTGCGCCGTATCAGGAAATGAGTTTGCGTTCTGCGTGCGTCCCCGGAAAAGACGAGGCCTTCTTCGCCAACCAACCTTTTTTTTCTCCCCCTCCCTCTTGGCGCATTCGTTGAGCTCAGCACCGAATCTTCCTGCCGGGCGAGGCGGTGAAGAACGTGATGGGAGAACGCAACCGTGACGGTGATCGATGCCTTGCATGTTGGCGCAAGGACAATTTTAGAACGGGGCTTGCAGCACTTGAGGTGGCAATGTCGAGTCCTTTTTGGTGCCGCCAGATTGCATAATACTTGCTGCGCTGTTTCGCTGCACCGCACATCTTCCGCCTTTCCGCCGGGCTGCAGGAAAAAGCAAATACGGTAGAGTAGAGCTCGTCCAGAGCTTTCGTCCACTCATACCTAAGATAAGGTACCTTATGAGAGACAACACCATCCACCCCCTCCCTTCCGCCCCCCCCTGGGAGGCCCGTTTGGGAGTTTTCCAGATGTTCTAGAAGGAGCAGCGCGGATACGCACGTAGCTGAATGACCCCCCCCCCCACACACACACACGGCAAATTTCGTAAACATTGCTCGATATGGGCAATTTGTCGAGGTCGTATTCTGCACTGCATAGAAGACGTCAGACCCTTTTTTCCCCTTTGGTGTGTCTTTCGTCGAATCGTTCCTGCGGGTTGGCTGGAGTGTGGAGAGAGAGAGGGCGTTTGTCTGAGACGGACATGAGAGGGGGGGAAGACACAGAGAGACGGAATTAGTAATGTCCATTCAACTGAGACTAGCTGCTTCATGTTCGATTCTTGCAGGTGCAGGGGGGGAAGAAGATGAAGGAGGGAGGGGGGGGGGGGGGGGTTTCCTCGGTCTGATTCGGTCTGGTGACTGGTCACCGGCCGGCGCCTCTCGGTGGTTCTTTGGGAGAAGCGCACGTGCGGCGGCCAAACTGGCACACCGTTATTATTTCACACTCGTGTGACGTGTGTCTGAGACTGGGGGAATGTGAGCAGCCCAGGAAAGTTGATACCAGGTGACCGTGTGTGCAGCATCGAATCTGGTGACTGAGGAGGCGTGTTCTCGATTTTCAGGATTAGTTTGCAAGCCGTGTGAAGATCCGTTGGGAGGATGGTGGGGTGCGTCTGAATAAACGAGCTTGGTCTTACCTGTGTTCACCTCGGTGTCTATCCCCAGCGAGTTGCTGACTGACGCAAAAAAGATCTGACCCATAAACGTACCTACCCTCTTTTACCCCCAAATCGTCAACTTCTTGAATTTCTAATTGGGCTAAAATTCAAGCTACCGACATGCACTGGACTTACCCCCCTCATATACGTACGTACTGGCGTCAGTCGGCACTCGATGGGATGGGATAATAGCGACATCTCTTCAGGTAGGCAAGCTCCTCGTTGGTGATGTTTCGAGGTGTAGTATGTGCAAAATCAAGTCCTACCTTTGTGCGTTGGCCGCTTGTCTTCCCGTAAGAAGAGAGTTTAACGACGTACTCCGTAAATCTGCGTTTCTGATCGTGGAAATTTTGGATATATTTCAAGCACCAGTTATATAGCATTCACTTGGCGCAGAATCTCTCGATAGATTTCTGTGAAGTCGGCTTTGGCAGCCAGTATGAAAGTACGTCAGTTGAGTTGGGCAGGGATCAATAATTACATCTAGGAGCTTCGGGCTTTGTAACTCACGTTGAACTACATTTGAAGTACTCGACTCACAACATCTACGGCGGATCATAATATCACTCAGAGACTTCACTGAAGTTAGGACGAAGCTTTTTTCTTCGTTCTTGAGAAATCTCAAGAGCCCGGCGTGTCCCAAAATCACGTAATATAAGTATGTTGTTATTAGTCCAGGCATCAAAATTAGTTTGCATGGTCACTCCCATCGGAGCATTTCAGAAAAATGCAGTACCTCGCCCAAAATCCAGTAGACAAAGCCGGGAAATGCGTAACAACATCAATCATCCTTATTTTGGCCCTCCTTGCTTCGCCGCAGCCATAACAGCCATTCTTGCCTTTCGCGCGGCTCTCCAACCAGGGGATTTGAATCGTAAAACTGCCAGCAAATATCAGCTTCTGGAAATGAGACTTGTTAAGTGAGGGTCTACTCACCAATAACCGCAGTACCGACAAGCACGAGGTCCAACAGCGCCAATCCAGTGAAACACCATCCACTGCCCATCTTTGAGACGAGGGATGGAATCACAACAGCCGCAATCGCTGCGCCGGGGTTTCGGAGCATGTTTCCGAGAGCAAAAGCACCGGCAGCCTGCTGAGCAACACACTCGGTCAAAAATGCCGTCGTGGCCACAAATACCCAGTTCATGCCAAACCCAGCTGCGGTCACACCACGTCAGCCTCGAATTTTCGACCAGGAGCAAACTTGGGCCGTGTTCGAAAGTTACTTACTCAGAAAGGTAGCGAGGAGCACCACGGCCGGATGTACCGATTTGTCAACGAGCCAGCCGTACATCAAGCATCCGCCGGCGCAGATCAGAACTCCCCAGATTTGGTCGGACAGTCTGTTTTCAGGATCCACTGAGTTATCAGGAGACGCTTTCAAGGCGCGTGCGCGCTTCCAGTCTGACACGCGTCCACCGATGAGAGAACCGACAATCATTGCAATGCCTACGGCCAGGAAACCTGCCCCAATGCCAGCGGTAGACCAGTTGTAGCGGTCAGACAGCTCAGTAGGGAGCTGGACGGCAATGGCAAAGTATGTCGAGTAGAGCATGGCCGTGTTGAATGTCACGATGCCAATGGGCGGGTAAGAAAATAGGCGCCAATATCCGAGAAGAGTCGGTTTGGGTGGTGCGGGACCCCTTTCGGACTCAGGGACAAGAGGAGAGGACAAGCCTGGGGGGAAGAAGACGAAGCCTGACTTGGAGTAGAGCTTGCCATTTCCTACTCTGGCACGTAGGGTCTCTGGGAGAGAAAAGACGATGACGATCCACAGAACGAACCCGGAAATGGCTTCGAAATCACTGTCAGGCGACGTTTTGTACCAGTCAGACTCGTCAGAACTCACCGAGGAAGCCAAAGATCCAACGCCACGAGGCGACTGTGAGAGCACCTCCCAGTACAGGTCCCAACACGGGTCCCAGCTGAGGCCCGATCAGGAAAATTGACATTGCTGTTGCACGCTTCTTGGGTTCGGTAACCTGTGTGTTCTGTCAGTACATGATTGTAGAGGACAACTTGAAATAACCAACATCTGCAACGGTTCCAGCACCCATGGACACCACAGCAGCGGATCCAAAAGCCTGGACAACTCGCAACACAACAAGAGCGCCGTAGTTCGCCGGTACCGCAGCAAGGAGAACGTTGGCTACGATGTAAATGGCGATGGAGATTATGTATAGCGGTCTGCGACCTTTCCAGTCGGCAAAACTTGACCAGAAAAGGGGCTGGATAGCGGTCAGTATTGTGAGGGAGATGAGATGCGACAAGACTTGCACCAATAGCGAACGTCAACATAAAAACCGACACAGACACGTTGATTGCCGTTGCGCTGGCCTCGAACTCATCCTCTAATACAGGCAGCGCTGGCAGGTAAATGTTGCCGGCTAGCGGACCGAAGCAACCGGCGATGGTCACAACGGTCAGGATGAAGCGTTTGCGCCATGATGAAAATGCTGTGTAAGCTGGGGGCGCACCAGCTTTCTTCTCAGGATCGGTGTTGGATGTTGGTTGAGATTGAGATTGAACTTGCGATGGTTGTGGGAGAGTTGGGGCGGGAAGATGTTGCGAAATGGGAGATGGCTTAATTGGTGTTGCGGTGCCAGAGCTAGTCGGACTGGGGTCCGCCATGTTGTTGTGCCTTGGTCGAGAAGATTGGAAAATATGCCTAAATAAAATTAAAGCAAGCTACTCCTTATGGTCTCGGAAATCGCGCAAGAAGATAATGAATTGAGGTAATGCTTGATTGTTGACGGTGGCCACCATCGCCTGCAATCGCAGCGGTCAAACAGCTTTAATATGAATGATAACCTCCTCATCGGCCCAAATGCTCATAATAGGCGTAGTTGGTGCGCAGATGGTCAGATCTGACCCTGTCAACCCGGTCGAATCCTTCCCAATCAGCTGCAGAGCGAGTGCGGCATTGCGTGGAGAGGCTCCGCCCAAAGTACCGGTACATGCACATCCGTATCTGCGAAGACAGCGCCAACGCACCTTCTTTCCCTTCACCAAACCACCTGAGCCTCTTAGGCAAGTCCATGGAAGCCTCATTCTATCTGACTGTCCGACGCCGCCCCGGGCCCTTGCCGTTGCTGTTGCTGTTGCTTCGCACAATTCCACGACGCCAAGCGGCCTATCGGTCGCCTGCCCTCTCTCCTGCCCGGGCTGACCACCCCGCCGCAGACCGTGGCACAGCCTCTGCGACCCCAACGAGCTTCTGACTTACACAACATCCATGATGTGCAACTGCGCTCATAAGCAAGCCGGCACCAGCCAGAGAGCCAGTCTTCCTGCGGCCTATTTCGAGCAGACAGCGAAGCTACTCGTCTGTGGCTATTTCTGATCTTTGTCCTTGTCAAGCCAGTCATCGGTCCTTGGCGCCAAAGGTTTGAGTTGGTTGATAGGGCTGAAAAGAAGTAAAGAAGAAAAGAAGGGCTGTCCTTTGAAGGGTTTATCCAATTCATCTCGTGTACGTACTGATTTTTACTTTTTTCTGCCCCCCAGAAACTCCGCTTGGACCCGACTTATAAACATCGCTTTTCGGACCGGAAGACCGATTGACTGACTTCAGACTTCAGACGGCAGAGGCTCAGACATCATGTTGTTTTTCCTAGCTGAATTATTGCTCCTCGGAGCTTTGTGCCTCGGTTTTCTGTATTACTTCTTTCTTTTGCCTCCTAAGTATCCTCAGAACATTCCAGCAATTCCTTTCTGGGTTGCCCTCATCCCGTTCTTTAAAGACGTCGACCAGTCAGACATATTTCAAAAATACATCGACAAGCCGCTGCGGACTCATGGCGCCGTTAAATTATTTTTCGGCGCCCAATGGAATATCTTGGTCCACCGCCCATCGTACTTGACTGAGATCTTCAAGAACGAAGACCTCTATCAGAAGAGTGGCAACCAGAAGAAGATTCCTCACAGCGTGCTCGCAGAGTTTTTGGGTAAGTATTCGAACAATGCCATTCTTCACGAGCGTGCTAACGCAAAGCTAGGCGACAACGTAATCTCAGCTCATGGAGATGCGTGGAAGAAGTATCAAGTCGTCATCAAACCTGGCTTGCAGCGAAATTTCGAAGCAGCCATCATCGCCAAGAATGCTGTCAGCCTGTGCCACCTCCTTCGCGATGCCCAAAAGCGGGCCGGTCGTGGGGGGTTTGCTGTGCAGGGTCTTCTTCAGCGGTACTCCGTGGCGAACCTCTCCGAAGCCATTCTGCAAACCAATCTCGGTGTAGGTCCAATTGGCACTAATGACTTGCAGGGGAGGATGCTGACCAAAGTCACTTGTTTAGGCACTCGACTCACCAGATGCCCCGATCAATCTCCTCCAGACGGCGGTGAAGAGAGAAATCTTCAAGCCCGTCTTCATGAACTTCCCGGTCCTAGACCACCCGAATCTGCGCTGGCTGTTCCCAAGCCGAGCCCGGGCTCGTCAGGTCGTTGCTCAATTTAAAAATGAGCTCAAAAGCTCTCTGACCCACCAGAAGCCGACAGGGGACGGTCTAGGCAGCCGAATGCTACGTGCATGGGAGTCAGGCATGTGGGATGAGAAACAACTTCTCGACAACCTCACAGTCACCTTTGTGGCGGGCCAAGAAAATCCGCAGCTGTTGATGACTTCCACGCTGTACGTTTTGGCAAAACACCCTGTAAGTGTTGGACGAGCCGGACCCGGGAGCCGCCCCCGGGAGCCGCCCCCGGGAGCCGCCCCCAAACGCACGCCATCTGACTCAGAATTGTTGACCGGCATTTGCAGGAGGCGCAAGAGGCTCTGTTGCAGGAAATCCTTTCCAATGGTTCCAGTCCATCTTCAGATCTCGGTCAGGATGACTTGCCATACCTCACCGCGGTGATCTACGAATGCCTACGTTTGTTTCCACCAATCGGCCAACTCATCAACCGCAGAGCCGCAGCCTCTTGCCTGCTCGGAAGCGAGTTGGTCATTCCTGAGGGTAAGCGAGCCGGCACCTGCAAAGTTTTTTTGGGGATGAAGCTGACATAGAAACTAGGAACCTATTTGGGTTACCACTGCCGTTCAACGAATTGCGATCCAGTGGCTTGGGGACCGGACTGTGAACATTTCAATCCTTCTCGGTGGGGATCGGCATCGGAAGAGATCCAGCAGAACTACCGTCGGCGACGGATGAGGGGCGAATTCATCTCGTTCCATGGTGGAAAGCGCGCATGTCTTGGCGAGAAGTTCGCCATGCTAGAGATGCGGACAACCCTTACGCAGCTGATCCGCGAATTCCGTTGGTCTTTGGATCCGATGTGGGTTGAGAAAATGACACCCGTAAGTTCATGTTCCCCGTCTTCCGTCGCTCGATTCTGCGGGTAACCCCCCACTCATGCGGTTGGTGATTTGGGTCCGCTTATCTATGCAGGATGAGCAAGTTTTGCGGCATCGCTGACGATCAGACTGCAGGCAGGGCCATTGTACCCCAGAGCGTTGAAGCTCGTTTTCTCAGATAGAGTTGCCGAGAAGAGAACTTGTTTGTAAACTCGCAATCTTTCCAAGATGGGTTTCCCGTACAATTGCATTAGGATTAGCATAGAAATTAGAGCTTTTTGTCTTGTAAAGACAGCTTCCTTTCTCGAAACATGCCGTTGGTAGCTCGGTCAATGGTAGAGGTACTTGGACTAGACGCTCGTCCGATCTGCCCATAGGACGGGGACTAGGATTAAGCTTCTAAATGGATCCTCTTCCCAGGATCAAATTAACAGGGTATTGACCAATTAGAAGAGCCCTGGCTTACAGATACGACAACTCGCACAACGCAGCGTGGTGGTGCAGTTGGGACATCGGCATGCGCCAAGCAAACCACGCCTTTTTTTTTTTTTTTTGGCGCATCAGCGGCGGCATCCTGCTGAATCTCGTAAAGTCCAAAGAAGAAATTTTGTTATGCACCCTCAATGGGACTATTCAATTGAAGTCTTGGGCCTCGAAAAAAGAGTTGGGAGACGGAGTACCGATGGAGAAGCTAAAGTGATTAGAGTAGGTCGGCTGCCTGTCAAATTAGAAGATGGAGAACAGGCGCCAAGACCGCTAGCTGACTTAGGCCACAGGTTTACACCTGGATTATGGGCAGCCCCTCCCCTGACGTTCAAGGTTCATGTTAATGGCGCAATCATCACCAGACAGGACTCTGGTCTATTCGTGGGTATGCCAAGGACATGTTGGGGCGGTCTACGTGCTCTTCATCGGTCCAGGTTCAACTTCACCGACCTCAGCCCTCAGGATGCATTCGCCAGCCAATCGCTGGCTTTCCACGCTCCAACGCGACTGCACCGACTTCCCACGAAGGCGGCGATTGGGGGCCGGTCATGATTGTTTCCCTGTACAGCCCAAACCTGTACCTGTACCTGTACCATGCTCCTTCTTGCGTGACCCCGGCGCTGCACTTGCTACCTCAATGTCTGTCGTGTCCGACGAGGGGCCCGCCAACGATCAATCACTCCTTCCACATCCTTGGTCGGCGCTCTCAGCTGCAAGCATCATGTAGGCCGCGCCTTCTAAGCCCCAGCCCTGCTGTTGTGTTCAATAAGGCGGCAGGAGTTCTCTCGCACCTCGTCCAAGATTGGGAAAGCCTCGATCCAGAACGCTCGGTGATTCCATATTTCCCTGTTCGTCGACTGATTTTGAGGCTTTGACTTGGAATTGTCTGCAGAAGAAGCTTGTTCATCAGGCATCATCGGCTCCTTCAGCTTTTCGAAAGATATTTCTGATATCAGATGACGGCCGGCATTAGTCTGCGGCACGACCATTCCAACGCCTGCTTCTTCACAGCCCGCCTTGATTTGGAAGACCTGAGAACGAATTGACATCGTGCGACTCGGGCCGCATTCCGACCTATGATGGTATTCAAACACGAAAAGCAGAATCCGGCACGCTCATATCTACACATCGGCATCGACTTTATAACATCAGGGCGGCACCGGCTTCCCTCGTTTCATATCCACTTCACAACATCGCCTAGGCCAACAAACTCCAATACCTAATTTTCATCACATCATTGAACAAGCCTTCTTTCTGCCATGGAGTTCTCAAACGACGGCAACTCAATTTTCCATCGGTTCCAGGCCGCTTTCGTCCATGACGGACAAGGACAGCTGCTGTACTGCAGCGGGCCGCAAAAGACCAGGGTGCAAGAGCACTGGGACTCGCTCAGAAACCACCTACCCAGCCACACGGTAACAAGCGAAACACGCTCTGGGTCCGTAGACCTGGACGGCACCTTTGAAGGCTTGAGGCTGTATGAGAAGCGGAACCTCAAGTTCAATAATACTTCATGCATCATCATCGCCAGAACTGTTCAACAACCCACACTCAGCAGACAATTCGAAGAACTCTTTGCGGAACTGCTCCTCGACCAAGCTGATTTCGCAATTCGCGACTCAAAAATTATCAACTCCCTCACAAGTGACTCTGTCGAAGTCACACGCCAAATCGTGGATCTCTTCGACAGTTTCCTGAGGTATCAGGGTAAAGATGATCAGTGGGAAGCCTGTGGACGCGCCTATTTCACCGACCGTGTCAAGCACTTCACTTCGCAACGTGCTACAATCGAATTCTGTTTACCAGCTTTTCCCTGCAAGTCATCTAATACCAACAAAGTTCTCGGAAAAGCTCCCGACCGTGGCGAGAAGCTCGCCCTAGAACGTCTACACAGCTTTGTGGAGCAGATTGAGAGGATCTATCAACCTGGTGCGAAGCTTTGGGTCATCAGTGATGGCCATGTCTTCAGCGACTGCAGTAAGTCTTTTTAAGCTTCACCGGGTTAACGCAAATTACTAATCCATTTCAGTTGGTGTCGATGATGTCGATGTCGATACATATGGCGAACAATTGAAGGAGATGAATCAAGAAATTGGCCTCCGTCGCGGGAATACTGGACATGTCGGCTTCAAATCGCTTGTTGACCTCTTCGAGACAAAAGACCAGACGAAGCTCTCCGACCTTGCAACGAAACTCAGCATCCCCCCAATCGCTCATCACGTTCAAACTGGTCACACGATCGAAGCAGAACTATCGAGACAAATTCTGATGGCTGGTTGCCAGCCTCAAGAATCCGCAGTCCGAGACAAGATCAAGTCTCAAAACCCAGCCATGCTCGCGTTGTATCGTGGTTTCTCACGGTTCATGCTGGAAGATCTTGAGCTTCACCCTTTTACTCAAAAGATGACCCGCACGCAACAAAAGAAACTTTCTACCAAGGTGGCTTTTGAGATGATTATGGTAAGTTGACTTGCACCAATCAGGAGACTATGTCGCAGCCTTGAATCTCCGAAAAGGGACCCGAGCTTACACTCGACACTAGCGCAACCAAGCATACTCCAACCTGGTGGAGCTCCTCTTCCCTAACTATGTTCGCTTGTCCATCCATGCGTAAGTACTGACTATCTGGTTTGCCTAGATAAATCAACTAACTTCGACTTCCAGGCACAACAACGCTGGCCCTAAGTTTGGCATCCAACTTTTCGATCCCGCCGTTGTCCGCGTAGTAGAGGGTCTCTCGCCTGATGGCGTCCCAATGACCTCCAGGGATCTTTTGCACATTCCCACGCCTTGGCACAACTGCGTGGTGGAAATCGAAGGTAGCCCCTATCTTCTCGTCACCAAGGCCAATATTCCGCTCAAAGCTGTTGAATTGGGGGCAATGACTGGGGGTGTTTCCAAGGTCGGCGGCGCCTCGTTCGTCTTGCGTCCAACACAGAACAATGCTTCGAACGAAGAGGAAGAAGAGAAAGAGATGGATGGCGATAAAGCCCCTGCCGTCTCCAGGGCTATGTCCTTCAAGCCCGTTCGCGGCCATGCGAAGTTCGACTGGACCCGTAGATTGGCGGCACTTCCCATCATCGGATGGCTTGGAGTGATCTTCTATCACCGCTTTGTGGGGACGTTTGCTTAAGGTGCTTACATCCTGTCTTGAGCAAGCATAGCGTCGAATTCGGGAGCAAATACGGCGTTGGAGGCGTTTTTGAACTTGTTCAAATTGTAATGTCCATTTCAATTTCAAAACAAACAGACTGCATGTACCTTATCATTGAACCCATCTGACTACATATGTCACTATACTTTTGCCTAAATGCTGGGATCGCGGTTCAGCAAGGTCCATTTCCCGAATAGGCAACCCTGCTCTTACGACTGAAAACTTGCTCATATGGCCGCACCGTGCCAAGACCCAATTCCCGCAACGCCAACGCATGACTCCAGGAATGTAACCAGCTAGTTTGCGGGCGGCTACTATCATCTCAATCAACGCGCGATGAATTTACCAATCATAGCCGTACAACGACCACTCATGCTCCACGATGAGCTCGTTGGCGGGAGCTGTCGGTCTGTCGAAGGATCCGAAGTCTTTGTCAGCACATGTAAGGGATGTTTGCCAGAGCCCTTGTCGCACAACGCTACCAACGGGGGACACAGGGAGCTTCTCGGGAGCTGTGGGCGCGTGAGAGCGCGTTGAGATAAGAAGCTCCGCGTCCCGCGCGCGAAACAGGCGTGACGACCTCCATCGCCGACCCCAACCATCTTACTGAGTCTTACGCTGATTCCTCAGCATGCGGTTCAGCTTTCGCCCAATTCTCGGCTTGGCCTTGCTTGGCTTCGCAGCAATGGCTTCGGCGAAGGAAGAAGGCAAAGCTCAAGCATGTGAGTTCTCACAACACTGCCCCTCGCCCTCCAAACCCCCAACCAGCGAGAAGATGCTAATGAGGTCAAGGCATCCCTCGACCAACAACAACAACAACCGCACCGCCCTCTTCGGCTCCGACGGCCCTTCCGAGGAACTTTGGTATGCTCATCTACCGCGCCTTCGAGATGCTCGACGTCTTCGGTCCGCTCGACGCCCTCGGCATGCTCGCGAGAATCCACCAGCTGAACCTCTACCTCATCGCTGAGACGATGGATCCCGTGACCGTTGAGCCAGTCGCAGCGGCCATGAACCCCAAGAACTCAAGTTTCGTAAGTAGTTTGCTTTGACATCTGGAACAACCCCCAAATGTTCGACTCGGAGCCTCGACCTCCGAATGCCAGATCAAGAAATGCTGACAAGCGAACCTCCCCCCGGGCAAAAAGTTTCCCGTGATTCAGCCGACGCACACCTACGCCACGGCTCCAAAGGACATTGAAGTGCTCATGATCCCCGGCGGTCTCTGGACGCGCTCGCCCAACCTCAACGCCACCATTTCCTACGTCAGGAACACGTACCCGAACCTCAGGTACCTCATCAGCATCTGCACGGGCGCCTCCGTGGCGGCTCGCGCGGGGGTCCTCGACGGGCGGAGGGCGACGACCAACAAGGCTTCGTGGGCGAGCACGATCGCGCACGGGCCGAACGTGACGTGGGTTCCGAAGGCGAGATGGGTCGTGGACGGCAACGTGTGGACTTCGTCGGGCATCAGTGCCGGGATCGACGCCACGTTGGCCTTCATTGGAGAGGTTTACGGGACGAGCAATGCGACTTACATCGCGGATCTGATGGAGTATGAATGGCACACGGACTCGACCTGGGACCCGTATGCGGAGAAGTTCAATGTCACGGGAATTTGAGTTGTTGATGGAGTTGAGCTCAGAACCGGCGGCGGGAATGGAGAGATTTGAACTCTGAGACAATCTTACGTCAATTGACAGTGAGATGGTCTATTTAGTTCATATAGTAATAAAGTCTATCAATAACCAAATCCTGTAGGAGTTGTTGAGTCAAGAAGAATGAATCACAGTGTCTCAACTTTGAACTGGGGCATTTGCAACCAGGTGTGTCATGTCTCGCCACTGACTGAAATAACGGCGGGGAAGTTCTTGCGAATATGGGCTCCAGAGGTATCCCAAGTCGCAAAATGAACAGCCTGTAACTTGAAGACGAGGGTTTCGAGGAAAACCCTCGCACTGTGTTGAGCAAATCAACACTGTGAGAAGACATTGACGCAATTACAGCAATGTCCAGTATAGCGGAGTTCATCGAGTTGAATTCTAACATATTCCAGAGCATGGGCGTAGTCTGGTATATTTCAGCTTGGCAAGTCAGGAAAGAAAGTGTATTGAAGTTTGAAACGGACCAAAAATCTACTTGCGGCTGTTTAATTCTCGGCAACACTAGGGGTTGGTTGTTTCACAGTTTGTTTACGTTTTGCTATTCGAGGGCCGTAAAAGTTATCCATGGATGTTATTTTAGTCTCTTTGAACAACTCCAAACAAGGAAAGAGAGAGCTTTGAAAGCGAGTCGACACCTCGTTTCCTTGGATCTCACGACATTGAGCCGAATCAAACCCGTAAGAAACAAAAACACTCGTAGACCCGAATGTTTTATAAGAAATTTGCAATAAATCTTATCGATATTTCACGCATAGTTGCACAAGCATAGCTATGATAGCTGTATGGCCTCCATCTTTGTGTGTCTAAATTGGGTTGCCGTATGACTGATGTGAGAAAACCGTTTGTTTGATGCGGAGTCGAGGTTGAATCTACCTATAAACTCACCGTTTTGCCTTTTGACACTAGCGAAAACTCACCCCACACCGACGGGATCTCCAACGCGGGCACTCCCGCTTGCAACCATTACAACGTCCGTAACTTGGGATGGGGGGTTTTTTTTTTCCCCCCTTCTAACGAACCGTGGTAGATGTTGCTTTGGAATCCGTTACGGTTACATTACTCAGCCATGGCCTTCAACCGGGCCCGGGCTTCGTGCGTCCATGGGTCTTGGCACATGCCATCCCATCCCAGAAGTGCAGACAACCTTCGATGACGACGACGAACACGGCATTGGGCCGACTCGCAGGCAAGTTGGGCCCCTGTATCTCGAACGTCTTTCATTTGTACTCTGGCAAAGCATTGAAACTTGGCTTGCTGCGTTTCTTTTTTCCCCCCCAACTCTTCTGACTTCTCCGTGCAAGATCCGCGGTGAGGGGATAGATAGCCATCAAATCCCCTCGGCATCACCGAGAAAGCCAGAGCAAAGGCACCAGATCCAATGCCGAGGACACATGCATCTAGTACGCCTCCCATCCAATGACCTACGAATTTTTCCGTTTCTGCGTGAACTGCTCCTTCGACTGGCAGTAGACGAGTCCAGTCTTCACACCGAGACGCAGGGCCAATAAACACGGCCCGGTCGCGTCATCCAATCCCTCGCATCCATTTTTTTTTACTTGCCTTGCCTCCTCGGTGGACGGCCTCAAAAGACGTCTTCCTCCTACGGCCTGCATATACGTACGTGTGTCTAGCCTATAATCCTGTATTCACCAAGGAACGACAGGCCTGGTCGGTCGACGAAGCCCTACCTGCCCTAAGCTGCTGGCTGGGTTTACGAAGTGCCTCATGATCAATATTGACCAGGCCTATCTTTTTTTTTTCTCTCGGTGAGACAGGGAAACACAAATAGACCTACCTCACCGGGGAGCATTGATCAGGCTCCAAAAGGGTGCATGTGCGCCCCCCCCCCCCCCCGCGTGGAATATACCGTCCCATTGCAGGTTCCGTTCAAATTCCCCCCTGGCGCAAGGGTTCACTTCCCCCCGTCGAATGAAGTCGCAGCACCTCGCACGGAAACTGTCAACCTGCGGCAGTTGTTTTAGTTCGAGCTAGTTACGTGCGTGGAACACGGGGATTTAATTTTTTTTTTTTTTTTGCTTTCTTTCTTCGGAGGATGAAGAGGGCGTCACGGACGCCGTTGCATCCGCGGGAAGAATAATGTCTCTGTTTAATCCAAAAGGTAATAACCCCCCCCCCCTTCCCTCCCCGAAGGCCGGTAGAAAAATGTCCTAGGTACACTATTCCCGGCTCAAGGTTGTATGTTGGGGGGGGGGGCTACCTCCAATCCAAACAGGCCTGCCTTCCAATGTGAGGTAGGACAGGCAGCGCGTGGCGCACCACTCCTCTCACACCCCTTGCCCGTCAACAACAACACCCACACTCATCCACCTCCACTGCTTCGATTTCCAACCCCCCTCCCCATCTGCATGCTCGCCCATCATCAACAGCGCCAGAGGTGTACCGTGTACCAGGGGGCCAACGAACAGGACCGGTTAGAAGCGCGGCTATCGCCAGCCACACGCTGCTGTAATGCCATCATCGTCTGCGTGCAATTCCGTCACATACTGCCATGTCGGGACAAGGTGTTGTGCAGCTCGCAGACCGCTTCTTTGCCACAAGCATCAGGGTCCTCCTCCTCGCCCCGATCTAGTCACATATTCGGACCACGTTCGGTAAGGCTTCAGGGCCGCACGACAACGACCAGACTGCGCACTTTGTGGAAATCGCCGGATTTTTTTTTCCCCTACTTGTTCTTTGCCTCGGCGAAATGAGGGGCCTCCCCGGCTCGGGCGCGCCCCCATTCGGCATCCCCAGCTACCCGGGGAACTGATTGTCAACCAGCATACATATACACACAGGCTTGAGGGCGAGACATACATGCTCAGGACCCCCGGAGGAAGGAGGCCTGCATTTTGCAGCCCCGAGTTTACGATCCTTTTCCCGTTCCAGTAAAGTTGGTACAAGCATCTTGCAATAGTAATCATGTATGTCTTTGGTGTAGGTATCAATAATCCTTAATTCTCGTACGTACATTTCAGGCATCCATCGCAAGCAAGGGGTGCATGATCTCTCGGAATCCTTCCTATCGGCCCAATCGTCGCGCATGTTCCCAGCAAAAGCAGAAAGGAAAAAAAGAAAAAAAAGCACACAACAACATTCAACGCTTGACCAACTCCTAGAGTCCTTTCGTGTTGTCACACTGCCCAATCCCGCTCCGGGTTATCCCCCCCATGCAGCTTGTGTTCCTTTCGATTTCCCGAAGGTATCTCGGTAGAGTCTAAAAACTCTGATGCAAATGCCCACAACACCGTTGTCCATCAAATCACGCGTCCAATCTCGTGGTTGTCTAATAACTCCCATGATGCAGTTTCCTTCCTCAGTGGACCCAACCATTTCCGCGCCCTAAATCGCATGTCTGTGAAGAAGAAAAAAGGAAGAAAACAAATATAGACAAAATTTTACGGCGAAAAGATTGTTAAGAGAGAAAATAGTGAACCGCTCAACAGTCAGTCTCATCGCATTCATACACTCTCCAGTAATGAAAATACAGCATCGACAGCGGAAAGTAGATGATTGAAGAAAAGAATATGATGTAGACCAAAAGCATAAGAAATTGGAGATATACGACTGATCAAGGAGTGGGAAAACACAGACAACCCCAAACCTAGAAATTACTGATAATGAAAATAACGTTCCTTTTCCGGAGCGTATGTCGTTGGACAATTGTCCCATAACCTGAGAACGCCGTTGATCTTTTTGTCTTTTCCATGTGGAGTCGATTTGATTGTTGCCTTTTGGATCTCTTACTCCGTATCGTTCCCGTGGTATCTTTCTTGAATCGTTTCGTTCAGTTCGTTCGAGAAGCCGTTTTGAAGTGTGATGAGGATGTCCCTAGACAGTGTCTAATAGATGGCGTGGGCTGATTGTGTGTACATGCGGTCACGGTAGCCACCGGGGAGACCGTCGTATCTGGGACTCGAGGCGCTCGAGGACTGGTCCATGTCGGTGTCGTAAACGTCGTGCTGATGGTAGTGCATGTACTGTTCTGGAGGAGGCAGACGCTTGGAACTGTATGCCGCGAGGCTGTGAGGACCGGGCACCCGCTTTACGGGGTAAGATGAAGGCGCAGTTCTCGACTTGGTCACCCGGTTGGCGTTACTGACACGGCGGTCCTTGCCACGACCCTTGATGCCCTTGTTGCTGTTCTTGTACAGATTGGCAAAATACCAGTACATCTCGCGATCCTCGTCAGAGAGCCCGTCGATGTCCGAGATGGAGAGGATCCAGTCGGTGAGCTCCAGGAGCGTCTTCTCATGGTACTTATTCTGGTGGTTCTGGGGGTATTTGTTAGATATTTGGCTTTGCTAACCCTCATTTAGTGCGTACCTTGAGATTGCCTCTCTGGGTAAACATCTTGTTGCACTGGTCCAACTTGCAGACGAAGGGCTTTGCATTGGTGTGGGTAGCCATATGGGTCTGCAGGTTGCCGCGCTGGGCAAAGACCTTGCTGCACTGCTCGCATCGGAAGGGTTTTTCACCAGTGTGGCGACGCATGTGAGTCTTTCAGGAGTTAGTCAAGACCATTGTCCTCTAGCTTGTGAAGAATTCTTACCTTCAGGTTGCCAGGTTGCGAGAAAGTGCGTCCGCATCGCGGCCAGTTGCAAGCCTGTAATGCGTTAGGACTAGGACTATTCCGGGCCTAAGCCACAACCAGATACTTACATAAGGCTTTTCTCCAGTGTGAGCACGCTTATGGGTGTCAAGATGCGTGCTCTGGTAGAAGCTCTTGCCACAGCCATCAACATCGCAGATGTACTTCTTGGACTTTGGTGCTTCCGCGGGCTCCGTCACTGCCTCGGGCTGTTTCGGATTAGCCGCTGATGTTAACCTTATCAAGCTCGAGTGGCCGTACCTTCGTTTCGGTTGGCGGTTGGGGCTTAGGAGACCTGGGCTCAGGCTTGATAACCTTCTCGATCTCTGGTACGCCCTTCACGATGTCTTCCGAGTCATTCCTCTTCTGGATGGCCTTCATGAGTGTGTCGATCGCCGTGGTGAAATTAACCGCATCTGCGCTGGTGGGCTTGTTGTACTTGATGTCCTTGGTGTTCAGGGGATGGGGGGTCTTCGGGTTGCTGAGCTTTGTCTCGCTGCGAGTGGAAGGGCTTCGGTGGCGGTCATTCTGCGCAGAGGGGCTTTCTTGTGGGTAGGAGCTTGCGCGAGGGACCTCGTGCTCCTGGGCGGCAACGGGCAACGTCTGGCGTTCCTGCTGCGCGGGGACTCTGAACGGCATGTTCATGTTTGTGGGAGACGATTCGTATTGGGCGTAGGCGAAATGGTTCTGAGTAGGGCATGGATGGCCCATACTAGGCATCGAAGCGACTCCGTAATGGTTGCCTACCATGTACTGGGGAGCCATGATGGCTCCGTTCATGGGGGCGGAAGTTGCTGCTCTCGCATCATAGGACACAAAGTTCGAGTTGTCCATGATGGCGTAGTCGTTGGCTGGATGGTGCTGCTGCCAACGGCCCCAAGCCTGGGGTGCGGCTGGTGATTCTGTGAGGGCCATTGAACTGAGGCCAAGGTATTACGATGTTATCAGTAATGGTATGGCGAGGTAGGTGAAGCCTCTGCGAGGGAAGGCGATGGCAGAAGTAAAGTTTGACCGGTGATGACTTTGTTCTGCGTCAAGAGAAATGAGAAGCGTAAAGAGGGAAACTCTGGAGCGAATATCAAAAGGAAGGAGCGGCTAGAGAAGATGAGTGATGACTTGGGAGGTCAAAGTATACGATCTCGTGGTGTTGAGAAAGAAAGGAGGACCAGATGAAGATATAGTCCCGGGAAGACACAAGAATGTATAGTTATTCAACGCCCCAGAGGTATCGGGGACGGCTGATGTGCTGCTAGGGTCGAACGGCATCGCGAGAGCCAATTGACTGGATTTGCTCCCGGAGATCTTAGCACGAAATATACATGCATCCAAAGCGAGACCAGCAGGACCCAGACAGTGGGTTACTTTGAGAAAAAGAACAGTTGATGGCTACAACAGGAACATGTAGGTTTGGTGGAAATAGACCCCCACTGCAATGAGCAAGACGGAGGACATCCACGAAAGCCGGGGTAGGGCCCTGTCGACTTAGACGAGGACAAACCTGGCCGTCAAGGGTGGTCGAACAGACGGGGGGAGGGCGCGTCTGGTAAGTCCGGGCTGGGGGGAGGGGGGGGGGGGGGGTGAGTGGGAAGAGGCGTCATATCCGTGCCTGCAACTAAGGCAAGCTCATGTTTCTCTTGGAGACTGCTAGTGTGCTCTCTTCCCATAGACAGTGGAGGCGGCGGCGAACGGCGAAAGGCGTTGCAATAAAGCTGAGGATGAGAGACTACCCACCGACTGGTTGTAGGAGGATGAAGCTCGGACTGACCTGATCCAACTTGAGAGCTCTTCCAGTAGAGGTAGTCAATCTGGCCACCTCGGGTCCTCGAGTAGAGATATGAGACATTATGTGAATATGGGCTGCATTGGACAAGCTGGCCACTCGGCTTAGCTTTTCACTGGGAACCTTTGTCTTCTCGCAAGATTACGGCGTCTGTAGACGGTAATTTTCGAGAGCGAGCTCAAGATACTCGTTTCATCAATACCGACTGGGGATGAGAATTGGCAACCGGATGGCGAGAGTTTGAAACAAGTATGTCCAGATTTTCTCAAATAAACAGAGCCCTCACCAAAGCTTGGTGTGGTTGCCGCGGCCTCTCAACCTGGTTGCTTATTCTTCTCGACCTGCAGCGTGGTGACATCCCACTTGGATGAAGCCCAGATCTCGCCCAAATGGGTGCCGTGATTGCTTTTAGTCGTAGGCTAGGATCGCCGGGAGCTCTACGGTTGCAGCCGGACGGCAAGGCCAGGCAGGGGAGGGTAGCAGACTTCCTAGAGGCGTCAAGGCAAAGTGAGAAGAGATAGAGTATGCAGGTAGAGACACGCAATACAAGAAGTCTGTAGATGATGGAGAAATGCGAGCCACGCACCACCTAGGACTACCTGGTCGTGGGATGGTCATCTGAGCTGTGTCTAGACTGAAGGAGCGCGACGGTTTGAAGGCCTCACATGGTGATCGGGCATCATCAGACCAAAAATTCGAGCTGAGGCGGAGATAAGGCTGTTGGCAGGGCCTGTGTTCGTACGTAGGGCGGAGGTCAAGGGTGTGTGAGGTCGATCGGTGATGGTGACGATAGCGATGATGCCCATGGCAATCCAAGAGATGGCTGTTCAGCACTCGCAGCAAGGCTTCTGAGAAGTACATGCTAGCAGTGAAGTAAAGCAGGATATCCAAAGAGGCATCCGCACGAAGACAGGGCAGCAAAGTTGTAGGCATTAGCATGGGAGAGCCCGGGTGCCAGCAGGGGTTCCCTGACCGCTGGGTTCTTAATTTTTGGTGCGGCGAGCGGGACTGACGGCAGGGAGGCATCGAAAATCCTACCAGTATTGGCATTTGGAAAAGGAAGGGTTGGTGATGGTGGTGGTGTTGATGACAATAGATAATGGTGGTGATGGGGTGTGAGAAGGGGGGAGTGAGAGTGTGCGAGGGGAGTGGGGAATGGGAAGATTTATGGGTACGTACTCCACTGTGCAGACAGGGTCAAAATGAGACGGGATGGACGGGTACGTACCGTCCCATGGTGCATTCGCACTCCTGCCCAGGACCCTACCTTCTTCACCTTACTTATTCACCTTATCCTACCTAAGGTAAGGTGATACGAAGTGAGTTCCTTTCTAATTCCACACCTGTCAATGTTCCCCTTCGAAGCCACGCCCGACAGTCGGCGGCGTTTCGGTCCCCCAGTCGATGGATAATTCCAAACCGTCACTGCCAGACGAAAGACGTTCATCGCGTCTGCCAGCTCCAGGGCCACTTGTCCATGTCAGTCAGTAGCAAAGCACCACACGGCGGTGATCGTCGCCATGGGCATCTAAAGTTGGCATTTCCTCAGCCCTGTTCGATGTTTGGCCTGCCTCGCCATCCAAAGCCTCCATGAGGTCCGGGCATGGACGCCGTCGAATCACTTGGGCCGGGGTACGCGCGCTGGAGCTGCGTTAAGCGCCTCGTATCACGCTTTCCGCATCCCGCCTCATTTCGCAACTCCCGTTACCACGAGGCTGCGTGGCGTCTTCCCCACCGCCGGCGACCTGGCCTGCGTGTTACTGTCACCCTCACCCTGGCAGCATTCGAGTTTGACAGCTCGCAAGAATGCCCTTTTTACCAGTCCGTTTCAAGCTGCCCGGCCCATCTCGTCAACCGAACTGTCACTCCACCACCTTCTTCCTTGCAGGTGGCATCACAGCAAAGCCGATGCACCGTCCAGTGCTTCTCCTGTCGTCCGCAACTTTTAGCCCAGTTCGGAAAATTCTAGGACCTCGTGCGGACAAACTTCACATCTCGTCCACTGGTGCAAAACTCGTTCTGGGGGCCTTCCTCGAAAAAAAAGACCGGCTCCGAGAACGCCAGCGGCATCGGTTCAGTGCGATTTACCAAAGCCAGTGTCCATTTCTCAACCTGGTTGACTTCCCTGGAAGACGGACCAACGGATCGGTTACCGTTACAGAGCACGGTGTTGGCCATTAAGGCCGGACTTACCTCCCGCTACACGGGCTCCACGGCGGGTGGGAATGCTGGACAAGTCGAATGATGGCACCCTAAATGATAATCCTTCTGCATCAAAACCTCCGAGCTGCAAAGCCAGGGGGTAGAGGAGGCAGGCTGCATCGCAGTAGCAGTAAAAGATGAGGTTTTGCGGAGGGGGGTAAGTTGAGGTGTAAGCCGCATCGCAGTACCATCGCAATTCACATCGTAATCGGAATTCAGGGGTGCGCTGCTTCCGGTGGTCCCCGGTGGTCCCTCTCCTCGACCTCCACCAGGCCCTGCGATCTGTCTGGGCCGTTCTTCGATCATGGATCTCAGATTGCCCCTCGTCTGAGCTCCATTCAAATGGCAGTCTGACTGACTACCTTTGCATCGCCGAAAGAGAGAGTACCTTTGTCTGTCATCTGCAGAAATAGGCCGTCATCCAGGCCACTGTTGCGCCACGAGGACGCTGCAATTTGGCGAAACGCATCAGGTTGAATTAAACATACCCATCGACACTGCGTCTTCGCTTCTCTTTGGCTTCGGCGACACTCCGAGCCGCAGTTCGCCAATGTTTCAAGCGGTGGCAGTGTATGATTGTCAGCGGCTTCCTTCGCGGCCGGCATCATTGGGCTATTCATACACTATGACCAGCACAATTTCACAAGGGGCGCCAAATACCCAGCATAGAGTCATCGCGGGACAACTCGGTAGTCTACCGCCGCGCCATCAGACGTCCCGCCAACCAGCCTTGCTGACCTTAAGTTGCGCGGTGACAACCAATTGATCGGCCGGCAATAGTGAGAACCATCTGAAAAGAACGATTCCACACCGAAAAACACGCTGACTTATATCAAATTGCATCAACTTAGAGAGGTCTTGACGACGTACAGTCGTCTCGGAATCATCGCGGCCGTTCCAGCTCCGAATTTGCTCATATTGACAGAATAAGTTGGTGCGCGAGAACAGTGCATTGCGGGGATTGCACATCAACTATGATATGCCGACTTGTGCAATCCATGCAAAGGCTTGACCGTAGAACCGGCCGTAACGATGATGGATTTGCTGCGGAAACCAGCCACTCACGAAAGTGTGGCTACATCCAGCCGAAATGCGCATTTACCTCAACAGCAAAACCAAGGAAGCAAAAAAAACACAGGGTAGTCATAGACTACATCACTTTGCCATGTTCGCACAATGGCCAGCACGACGTGATATCAAATCTTCCGGCCCAAAGTCAAAGTCTTCCACTTGAATATGACCATTCGGTGTCCTCTCGGCAGTGCCCCATCTGGTGGCTTTGACTGGGAGCCTCGACTTTGGACTGTCTTCCACCAAGATTGGTGCAGGTACCCTAGTGCCTCGGAATCGATTGCTCTGCTAATAACCGTCAGTATGAGCAAAGACGTCATGTTTTCAAAAGCAGGTTCGCAGTACAGACACGATATCGCCAAGTAGTGGCTTGCATTCACTGGTTGTACTAGCTCACTGAAGATTTGCTGCGCCGAACCGGGAAGTCTGGCAACTTGGATGCGAGAATTAAGCACTCCAGCAAGCACCCAGAGCACGCTGCAACGACATGAAAAGTCCATTAGCAGCTCGGATGCAAGTCGATGCGTCGTTTGGAACATTCTGAAACTCTTCAGTATGGGTGCTGCCAACCTTACTGGACTATCCAGATGAAGAAATTGTTCTCCATTCGCTAAAGGGATGCATGATTACTGAACAGCTTCGCATGGGGCGTACGCAAGCTACGAACCGAAGAGTTCAGCTATCTGCCTACAACCTTCCGAATGTGACAGACTAATAGGTACCCAACACTTCAGTCACAATCATGAGAAGGAGCTAATCCCTGATTCGAGAGCTTCAGGCCTGAGGACGATTGGGCTCTTAGGCCGGAAGTGCGGGAGTAATACGCTTCGTCAAATCGCGAGCAGCTGGTGACAAGCAACTGAAAGGATCGACCGACCATTCGACGGTTCAATCCCGCAATTCAATGCGGCTGTGGCGAACTTCCGGCATCATGGCTGCAAGATCCTGGACATGCTCATCGCGATCCGGGTTGTCGGGAAAGGGGCGCTGGTCAAAATGGACGACGAAAGCGCGTCAGCAGCGCAAACTAGGTAGCCAGCATCACGGCGAGCTGAAAAGGCGCAGACAGCACGCCAGCCATAACTGGCTTAGGTTGGGCTACTGGCGTGGACTCCCGCGGATCTGTGCGCAAGTCCCAGAACTGTGGTTGAAGGTCGATCCCCCGGCCCCGGGTCGGACTCATTTACGCTATTGGACGCCCGTCCCTTGCCAGCCGAAATCAGGCATTAGTGCGTAAGCCCTGTGGGTGACGCGAGGGCCGAGGCAGTGTGTTGTACGGCAGTAAGACGGGAGGGGCAGCAAGGAATGCTTTCTGGAGACGGAAGAAAACTCGGCAGTCTCGTAGAACACCTTTCATTTGAGCGCCTGAGGGACTGTCGTCGCTACAACCTCTGGCTAACTCGAGCGGACGTTGTTCAAGTCTCCGAGCTATTACAGAGGCAGCCGCGTGAGCCGGGAATAGCTCAACCCTAAGAACGGGAGCCATGATGTGCACTTAACGGTAGTGTTTGGCCACCGGCCCGGTTACGCACACGGACATGCCCAACCAACGTAACTGGTAGCCGGTCCTATCAATTGTAAGTCCTCCAGCCGAGGTAAGTGAACAAATAGGCATACAGGCTCCCTCGGACTAATGGTTATAGTGGCGGATTGTTGCAAGTGTCTCATCTTTCAGTCCCAACAATACCGGGACAGAAAGGGGGTGCTGCCAAATAACGAAAGTCTTTGCCAAGTCCGAACTGTTGTCATCTCAGTCAACGGACCAGACGAACTTTCCATGAACCCCGTTGGAAACAAAGTTCGACTATTTCTTTTAAAGTTGGGTCCGCATCACGGTCAATCTCATAAGACGACGCTTACCGCAGTAGTAGCAACCTGGAAGTGCCCTAACGAGCCGTCCCGCTATTGGTGGCCACAACTTCAGCGACGGCGCGTGACCGAAGCCGAAATCAAGAACCCCGTATTACCTAATCCATTCTGGTTTAATGGAAATATTCCATGCATTGGAAAAGCTTGTCAAACTTGCTTCCACCCAAAGCAATTGGTTCATCTCCCGGGACTTTCCTAATCACAATACCGCGGAAGAGCCTACGGGTGTAATTCTTGGAGTCTGGAGACAACGGCGTTTCCATGCTCTATCTAACGGGTAATTCTGGGGGCGGTCGAACAAAGGTCGCTCAGTGATCAGCCTACCTTACCTTAGGTACCTAGGAACAGAGGAGGTAAAACAACTTTCAACCGGCCCAACCGCTGCGAAGTAACGCGCCTTTTTCAGCCTTACACCAATTGAGTTGCGGTCTTCAGACCCTGACTTCTTAAATGCCGCCAAATGGGACGATGCTAGCCATCTCTTACGAAGCCAGTTCGAAAGGCTCTTGACGCGGATGAGCCCCAAGAGCATCTCAAACCGACGCACAGAATGCTCTCCTTTATTCCCGATCGCTTTCGACCGCTAATTACCTATTCTCTCATCGGCAATCGCGCTGGCCCCCCCCCCTTTTCCCTCGCAACACCACGGTGGATTCATCGTCGTCTTGTGGATGAACGCTGCAAATTTTCAACAGTCACCATCACATCTCAACTTTGTGGACATTGTTTCCCAAGCTGCCTACCCAAATTGGTTGTGAGAAAGCGCAATCATGTCGCATGTAGTGACGGAATCGGCTGGCTACACTAGACACCGGGGAAGCAGGGTGCTCGACCCGCTAACCAGGACATGGTCTCTTCGGCTTCCACAGGCAACGTGGTTGTCAAGTGAGTGTGGCCGCCAATGTTAGTTGAGTAAACAGCAAAAAGGCGCGTCTAGACTGATCCAAACATCCTGTCGATGCCTGCAGCCTGCCCGGCACGTCTTTAGGTGCGAGGGCCTCCTTATTTTCGCAACCCAACTTCCGCCTGGGTTGCTGTCACTTATCATCTATCGGCCTAAGCTCTTTACTTTGCATCCACTCAACACCATTACCAGGCTGCAGTCAGGAGAACCCACACGGACGCAGTTCACCAGATCTAATGGTAAGATTACTCAGCTGCCCGATGGATCGAGATGGGCATAGCGACAACACGAAGCCATTTCCGATAGCCACCGCGTCTCCTGATACATGTCTATTCCTGGCCGCTTGAAACATGCCAATGCCGGCACTGCCTCCGGGTGGGCGACCTTCTCGGCCGTTGGACGAGCCGGCAACCTCCGTGACTGACGCCCGATACTACGATCATACCCTCGAAACACAGGTACAATACGGTCCCTGAAAGTGAAGGGACATCCCCACAGGCCCATACTACAGTAATCTATCTACCTGATCAAGCCATAGGACGTAACAAATTATCAGTGTTTACTCCCAAAAACCCCATGGGCACTAGCAAGGGCAAAGTCACACGCTAACAAACTTACAGGTGGGATATTGTAAGCACCATATTGTGCACTTGTCGGAACCTGCTCAGGGTCCAGGGGGTTGAGACGGTCTCTATGGGCACTGGGCAGGGCCTGATCTGGTAGCGTCCGCCATCCATTCCTTAATCACGACTGCAAGGGGCACTTGGGGCTTGAGTTGACCGCTCGGCCATTCGCTGGCGACGGCAACTTTTCTTCTTCCAAACTCTCCGCAGATCGATGGTAGCAGTCCTAGTGGGCAAGGAGGGGGGCTGGGGCAGATGACGGGAAACTTCGAATCGGGTGCCACGAATCAAGTCTGAACTTCAACTCATGAAGATGGCATTGACCTCGACTTGATTGCACTTCTAGCTTGCCCAACAGCTAAGGTAGCTGCTAACCGGCTTCGAAGTCTGCGGGTCCCAGCAGAGCGGCAACCCACCTTGACTCCTTTCTTCTCTTTTTGTTCAGATCGTGGCACCGCAGATCTACCTTTTTGGTGTCGTCCGCACCATGTCATCATCCCGTCCACCTGACTTGATTCGATCGACATTTCATTCACGTATCCAACATCAGAGCTCAGCTCGGATGAAAATTTTCGTCATTTTACTCGTTCATCAGGTTTATAGTCCGCGTCGACTTGATGAAGGCCTCTCACGATGCTACGCGCGGGCGTTGAGGCCCTCCGCGGTACGTCATTTCAGCTTTCCGGTCCGCAAACCGCAAGTAGACAATGGGCCCGACTCCAGCTCAATTTTTTTTTTTTTTTTTTTTTTTGGGCGACGTCGTCAATGAGAACTGATAGGTAGTTTTGTTGAGGGGAGGGCGTGAGACAGAAGAAGAAGTGAGGGTATCCCTGGCGAAGAGAGAGTCAAGCGGGTGTCTGAGCATCCACCAGAGCACCTGATATGTGAGATCTTTCAGTTCTCTAGATTCTCAATCACCACTGGCGCGTCGAAAAGGTTGGCAGAGAGGCAGAGGCAGTGGAAGCCCGGACGTCTCGTCCGACGTATCAGCCGCTGACGATTGCCCCGACATTGAAGGGATGGCCCTGTATCGCATGGTCCCAGGCTCAATTAACGATCCATGAAGGCCATGCTCAGGTTGGTCAAGTGTTAGGAAGGTGGACCAGCCTCACCCAGGCGCAGATGGCAATGTTTCATTCCCCCAAGTCAGACGAAGCGGTTTCCCAACCCGCCTTTTCTCGCACGTCGTACTCTCCCACCCGGCAGGCAGTGTGATCTACGCACTTGTCCTAACCTGGATCGCTGGAGCCTGGGCCAGCTGCGCGGCATGGGGGTCCAACGCTGCAAGTACCAGGGGCGCCCAGGGCCAAATTTCTTTTTTCTTTCCTCGCTTTGTGTGCAGGAGAGAAATGTGATATGCGACGGAAAGGCTGAGATCTGCCCTTACCAACATATGCAGCATTTTTCGCAAGCTCTTCCATTTCCATCACGGCCCGACTTCCCAAAGCGGTCACGTTCCTCCGAACCAGTCGAATCGTGGAGCCACAAAAGCCTACACTACCTTACTGCGTACAGCAGTACAGCAGTCTACACGCATCTCGTACAATATCGATATCTGACAAGCTGACGAGAAGTCACGATCAAGCGGCATCGGCGGTCGATCACGTCGCGAGGTCCTTCGTACACACATCTCACTTCCCTTCCGACCCCAAAACCCGCCCGGGAGTGGAGAGCGGGCTTTCTCTCCCCTCCCCTCTGACTACCTACCTCAAACTACTGCAGCAGGCCAAGGAGCGCATATCATCAAGGGGCGGAAGAGTTTCTCAGACTCACAGCGCGTCCGGCGCCCGACCTGCGGGGCCGAAGGGTGACTTTGTGCGACGTCAAACGGACTTCTTTCTCGATAGTCACCGGTCGTTCAAATTTTGGCCGGCGGCTGTTTTTTATTTATTTTATTTTTTAAATAATTATCTCAGGCTACCAACCCGCGCAGCTTTGCCCTTGCGTTCGGCGCCGTAAATCCCGTGGGACTGGCACCTCTAGATTGGATCATCGCTTCCGATCTCTCGCTCCAGGTAACATCTTGTCCATCAGTCACCCCTCATTACCCACGTCAACGGTCCACCCCACTTGGCAACCCTCGGTCATCAGAGGGACACACAGAGAGAGAGAGAGAGGGAGGGATCGCGATACTAGCCCGGTTCTTCTAAGTTCTGGTGCCTTTCACCCACCCATACTAGCCCGGTTCATATGCAGATGAGGACTGACAATGCGACAAGTTTGATGCGCGCAATACGCTGCAGAAAGGTTCTCGCTGGGCCAAGGGTGAGGAAACTTGTACTTCACGCTACCCTTCTTTGATGATGTCGTCACGAAAAGTCCCGCTATTTGACAGGCTTCTTTTGGCGAGTCTCTTTTCTTTGCCTCAAGTTGATCCCTGCCCAGCGCCTAAACTTTTGACATGGCCGAAGGTGTTATCCTGACAACGTCCGGGGGAGGGTCAAGCCATTGTTTTTTTTTTTTTCATCACTTTCTCTCATAGCGGTCTGTGTTACATAGACATCCCGATCATCTTTGGAGAGGGTATCGTTGCTCGTTAGAGGTTGTCCTTCGTCGCAACTCTTCGGGATCTCTCCGCAACTCTCCCGTCACACAGCTTCTCTTCGCGCGCGCGGGGGGGCAAGTGCGAGGGTGGAGTTAGACGGGCCGCAAATAGCGCAGTCGTAGTTGCCCTGAGCGTCCTCCACCTGCATCCCGTCCTCATGGCAATGATCAGAATCGGCCATTTTTTCCCTTTATTTCCTTGCAAATTGGCGGCTCGGAATGCGGGGGTCGGGACTCAGGACTCTGGCCGTTGGGGGGACCCGACATTTGGCTTACTACAACTCTGGATCAACCATATCAGATGACTCATGTTTCTTTGGCGTCGTGGGCCTCTAAGGGCCTAAGAGCGGCGTGATACATCGACAGTTCTGAACCCTGACTGGACTGCGCTGCAAGCAGCAAAACGGGAAGTGCCATATCAACCGTCGGCCAGTGGTCGGGATGGAGATGGGGACACGGAGTAGGGGTGATGCTTGCTCGGCGCCGCGCCAGGTCGACATCGAACGTCCGGCGTGGAGCTACTCTGACTTGTTGGCCGCTACGGAGCAAAAGCGGCAGTCTCGCCATGACGGCTTTGCGTGATTTTGTTCTCGTTCGTTCGTTAGTAGGTCAGGTGGGCAAGGGAGAAGGGAGTTTGCGCCGTCTTATAAGCTGGCATTGCTATCATGAATGGCTGGCTGGGAAGATTGGAGATGCGACTAGCTTTGCGCGCCTACGATGGCCGTTTGCCCAAGTACTTCCTGCCACTTGGAACGAGCTGGAAGTGAGGAGGAGTAAAAAGTTGGGAAAGAGACGTTGGCCGTCGGCTTTTGCGCGCAAAATGTTGTTCATCCATGGCCCTGCCTCTGCCTACCTTTGGTTAGAAGGGTTTTCGCCCCTCACATCTCACCTTTTTTTCCTCAAGTCTCTCGAGACTACTTCTATCTCTTTCGTCGTGTGGCTGGCTCCCTGCGGGACTCCGGATCCGCACGCCGTTGAACACGCCCTGAGGTATGTCGTACCCCGGGCCTTTTTTTTTTTCTTTCTTTTCTTCTTCTTTCTCGAGAACTCTGTGTTCCCAGACTTGCCTTTCCTTCCTTCTTCCTTGCTTGTCTTGATCTGGTGCGATGTCTCTTCTGTTGAACATGTCTCTCGCGTGTCTCGTCAAGGCTTCCCGGGCCAGAGAATCTCCCAAAGAAGGACAAGTCGCGGGGGCAAGCTGGAATGAGAAATGGAGTGAAATGGGGCGGGCAGAAGGTGTGTGCGTGTGGGTTGTTTGAGATCGGAGGAGGAATGTTCGAGTCGTAGATCGGACTCTGGAAGTTCCTCCAGCTGGCCGGCCGTGATTGGGACATCTTTTGCCATCGAACAAGTATCGGGTACTTCCTGTCCCCTCTCTTTTCGAGGCCTTCTCTCCGGCTTTCTGCCTTCTCTTCGCTGCTACTGGCCCGGGAAGTCTCAGACCTTCGCCCAGCCAGACAGACAATGCAGAGATCACCTCGACCGCTAACCCTTGGGCGAGGCGAGTAGAGGTCCGCGTGGTGGTCCGACTGGAGAGACTACCTATCCTCTAGATCTTGTGAGATGTGGGGGATTCTGCGCCGGGTTGTGCCATCGTCTCCTGACGCGGGTTTACTTTGACAGTTTTCGTGAGATCCTGCACTTACCCCTCCTTCAAGCACCGCAGGCAGATATGCCGAGAAAGGTGACACCATCGTGCCCCCCCCCCCCCCCCCCCCCTCGTGTACCCATCGGACTCTTGTGGCCTCTTCAAAAAAGGGGATCCACATCTCTCGAGCGATTCCGATTCGAAAGAAACGTGTCTCGCGCTTTGATTCTTGGTATTTGACTAAAACATGGAAATATGCTATGCGGCTTTCCGTCATGAGCGAAGTTTGGGGAGGGTTGCGACGAAATGCGCGTTCCCGTCCGACTTTGGAGGGAGGAACGTCAACGAGGGAAGTGTGAGCACACACGCACACGCGCGCGCATCCCATCGAGAATACGGAGGGCTGATGGCACCGGGGCCCGCGGAAGGGGCTTCCGCTTTCCGGGAGTTGAGGGGGTGTGTGTGCTGTCTGAGTGACAAGTGAGTGAGCTGGGTTTAACAGCTCCATGTGTGTGTGTGAGTGTGTGAGTGGGTTTGGAAGGGTCTACGTGAACGTTTTGCTGCGGCTGTCTTTTTTTTCTTCTAGGTACCGTGAAGCATTTGAGCGAGCGAGCGACGACGAAACGTGTCCTATCTAGGCCACACTGTTTCTACTGTGAGGGAGGAACAAACCTCACACGGGTGAGAGTGTCAGGCTTCTTTTTTTGGTGAATAGGTGTGTCTCGGAGTGGAGGTTGCGCCCACTTTTGACCGCGGGATGGGCGAGGGAGTGTTCTGACGGGGGCTTTGACGAATCGCCATCGTTTGTGTCATTGGACTTTCGGTGATATTCGAGCATCATCTCGAGGTCCCAAGTGGTTCTGTGAGGCCGTTGGTGGAGTTCGGAACCGAGGTGATCGCAACTCTGAGGAGCTTTGAGCCCCCCCCCTTAGTGCCATGTTGGGACTTTGAACGAGATATATCAGATATCAGGCTGAGCCCGGTATCTTCCCCAGCAATTGACCTCGGGCTACGACAGTTGAGCGTAGGCAGGCGCGGCAGTGAATTCATAAATGAATTGTCATGTCAAGCGACGTGAACTTTGTGGACGTTGGTATACGCGTTTTGCCGTCGACCGAGGCTTAGGAGTGTCAGTCATGTTTCGTCGAAAAACACCCCCCGAGAAGAGATCCAGGGTCTTTTTTTGCAACGGACAAGAATGAAACGAGGAAGCCTGGGGAGTGAGTTATATCAAGGGTTAGGTCGTGTTTCTCGGTTGTTCCTGGAGCATTTCGGGGCGATCCTTTGATCATCTTTTCGCCGCAATTGTCCCGGACGACTTCGGAGCCATCTTTCTGATGTCTACCAGATTTGGCCCGAAGATGAAGAAATGAGTCTCACTTCTCCTGCTGTACTCATTATCGGTACCTGTTTATCTGCTTCTGTAGCATAGCATGGCGCAAGGCTGCTGCTTGGTGCCGGACTTGGATTGAAGCATGCAACGATGCGTTGGGGGGGGGGGGGGGGGACCCTTGGGCTTCTTCTTGCGACATAGACTACGCCTCTAACTCCTGCGGAAAATGAGACGAACGAGACCATATTCACGCACAGGCAAACATGGAACACAATGAGTTCCTTACAAATCGGGATGTAGCGAGCTTCTAGTGAGCATCGCTCGGCGGTGAGGGCCGCGAACTCGGAGGCTCTGAGGTTTTCCAGCTACATATCTTTCGTCAACCTCCTGAACGGACCGACAAGGCGGCTTCAACTCATCCATAACCCCAGAATATTCGATTAAATTGAATAGATAACGAAATTCTTAATGGTTCATCTTTATCTCATCGGTTGTTTTGCATCGCATGCTAGGATTTGAAGTTTGCGTGTTTAATCTGTCCGCCTCATCAGAACATACAGCCGCATAATCGATGGCAAATCTGGAAGGGCTTGAACCATAGCAATCGATGCAACTTATCTTGCGACGCCCCATAGGAAGATCTGATAACCGAACAGAATATATATGCTCACTGGGTCTGTGTGAGGGGCAAGTTCAACACAAATAGAGCCAGTTGATGTTTGTTGACTTCAAATTATTGACTTCCGCTCATCTGTCATGCCACCAGTCAGAGATTGAGGTTTCTCGAATACCATCGCGACAACCTTGCTCAGAATCAGTTGTTGTTCAGGGCAGCCTCATACGAGGTCGCGAATGTTCAAAATCTTCATACCCGAACATACGCCAGAGTGGTGGTTCTGGCTGTTGACGATGCCCGGGTACCAAGTCAACAACGCCAAGTGTTTTCAAGGCCAAAATTGAGGAAAAGACACAAACCCTAGAATCTATGATTCCTAGAGCACGTTGGGACTTCCAGTAGAGATGCGCTTTCACCTGACCTCATCGCGTCGTCCATCAGCTTTGGATATTGGTATCTTGACTGAGACTATCATTACAATTACTCTGCCCAGTGCGGCAGATGATACTTGACATTCTCGTAAACGAGGAAAGTGACCCAAGTCGCCGGCATCACCCTAACGACTCCCGGCATCAGACCTCTGTAGAAACCCCTGAAACCTTCCTCCTGCCATATCCTCCTCACAACGCCTCTGATCCCACGACCGAATCGCTCATCGGCGTCGTAGTTCTGCAGTCTGCTCCGCAGAACCTGGTAAGGATACGTGACAGCCCCGGCCACCAACTTGGAGATAGTCGAGATCACCACAGTCGCCTCGTTGCTCAGCCGTCCTCCGTTATCACCCTTTTCTCTCCTGCCGGCAAAGTACATCCGCTTTGCGGGCTCATACACGGCGAACTGCACCGCTCCGTGCGACACGCCGATCAAGCTGACTCCCAGACCGCGGTAGAAGCCCCTGAACCCCTCGGATTGGTACAGCTGGCGCGCGCCTGACCACATGTTCGAGTACGCGCCGACCGCGGTGCGGTCCGAAGACAGCATGCGCGTCTTCAGGACCCAGACCGGGTTCGTCAAGACCTGCGTCATTGCGCCGGCGAGCGCAGACGAGATGAAGAAGTCCTGTGATGAGAGGACCTCTTTGGTCATGCTCCGGGAGTCCGCGCCCGAGCCGCGCGAGGTGGGAAGCGGCCCGGCTTTCCAATAAGCGATTCCGCGCTCCACGCGGTTCTTGAAGAAGAAGAAGGCGGACCAGCTCGAGGCGTTTCCGATCAGGTTGGGTGTCAGACCGCGATAGAGCGAGGCGACGGGACGCGGGTTCTGAGCGAGCGTGCGGATGAGCGACATTGTCGTTAGCGAGGCCGAGGTTTTGGCGGCGCTCCGATGAACTGATTTATCGCGTTAAACAAAGGTTCTTATAAAAAGAGAGCGATAGTCGTGACTTACTTTGCATCCGGGTCTTGACGATATCAAGCGGGTGAACTACCAGTGTCGCGACCGAGCCGGCCGAGAGTCCGGCGATGGACTCGACGAGCGCGGGTGAAAGGCCCGCATGATTGCTATCTGACATAGAAACGAGACTCTTGATTACATTTCAACTTGTGAGTTGTGCACTTTGTTGGCTCAAGCTGTCCCGAAGAGGGGTGAAATGGGAGCTCTCGTGAGTGAAGTCTTGGTGTGGCTGATGGCCCAGCTTACAAAAAAAATTGCTACGTCATTTCGGCTTGCATTATTGCGGCTCCGCCACGAACACCTGGAGCTACCTGTCTAGCCACAACCGACTCTTTTGGCGGATCATCGTGACGAGATGTCCAGACATCAATGACTCTGGTTCCATTACTGCATAAAGTCTCAAAGTGCCTCAGCTGACATAATGCTAGATTTCCAGACGCGGCTTACTCAGATGAACATGCAGGCTTCTCCAGAAGTCAGATTAGTATTTGGCGTACGCTACTTGAATATGCGACTGTAGTGCAGGTCCTTCGTTTTCTAAGTCGACGACTGAGCACACCCCTGACCACGTTCAAGGCTCCGGTCATGCATCTTTGATGCCACTGGCCTCCGAATTACCCAATCTCAAAACACGCGGCTCTTCGTTTCGTGGACCAAAGAGATGTCGTCAAAGAGGTTTCATTTGATTACATATCTAGTTGTACAGTCCCTTGAGGCTTAACATAGCCTCTATCCCCGGGCATCCCCGCCTGGGAACCAACGTCTCATCCCTGAAGTGCTGGCTTGCCTGGGAAATGTTCCGGAAAGCCTTCATATGGTACATGGAGTCGATATCGAGGGGCGTGTCATTTAGGAGAGAGGAGACAGGAGGCTGTAATGTGGTTAACTTGCAATTCGACAATCAGCATCTTTGAAAGAGTATGGCATACCGAATGAAAGGCGGGCGGGGCTCGCTGCGAGTGTATCCTACGATTAGATAGTTAGTATCGAAGTCTTCGGTAGTTCGTCAGTCGTTTTGCGGTATTCGTACCAAGGTAGAGGACCAGAGGGAGATAGCCACTATACGTATTTTAGCAAAGAAAGCATCTCGTAGGAAGAAAAAAGTCTGCACTTACTAGTGAATCGCAATGCGCGAGATCTCGATGATCTTGCCGATGCGCTCCTGTAGATACAAACGTGAGCTTCTGTTTGATGCGATGCACCAGAATGCGTGCTGTCGTAGACGGCTTCGTACCTTGGACTCTTCGGAAAGTGCAAACATCTTGGCGGCTCCTGGACAGTATCGACAGTGCAATCAAGTCTTGCGCTTTGCGATTGTTGTTCGCCGTGATTCGCGGTTGCGTCGTGCGTCGGTGGTGGATGCGCTGGTATAGACCTTTTTCTCAACCATGCCGGAAAAAATGGCGACAACCTTAGTGGTGGGGCCGGAACAACGCAAGTTAAGTAAGGTTCTCTCTTATCGAACCTCACAACAGTATAGCGATAAGGTACGTACCTTTCGCAGCTAAAGCAAGGTACCTTACCGCGTCGACATTTGAGGCCAAAATTTCCAGGCGTCCGCTGAATGCAATTGCGATATTCGCCTCGCGCAAACACAGCTCCAGCGACGATTTCCCTCCTTGTGTCTCTGTTGCATTGATACTGCGCAAATCATAAACAATCCAATATGGCGCAAAATAGGCACTGGTATGTATCGTTCTCGCAGCTCGCCGAACAGAAGCTAACCACGCGATCGCGCAGGGAGCAAGACAAAGATGCGACCATCTACATCGGAAACATCGACGAGCGCGCGACTCCGGCGATGATATACGAGGTCATGCTCCAAATGGGCCCCATACACAACATCCACATGCCCCGCGACCGCGTGACGCAGAACCACCAGGGCTTCGGCTTCGTCGAGTTTCGCACCCCGGGAGACGCAGAATACGCCGCGAACGTGATGAACGGCATCAAGCTATACGGCAAGTCGCTACGTGTCAACAAGGCCAGCGCCGACAAGCAAAAGCAGGCAGAGGTTGGCGCCGAGCTATTCGTCGGTAACTTGGACCCAATGGTCGACGAAAAGATCCTTTACGACACATTCTCCCGCTTTGGCCCGCTTGTCAGCCTGCCCAAGGTCGCGAGAGAGGACAGCGGTACTTCCAAGGGTTTCGGTTTCATCTCATATGCCGACTTTGAGAGTTCTGACGCGGCGATTTCGAACTTGAATGGACAATACATTCTCAGTAAAGAGGTCACTGTTCAGTATGCATTCAAGAAGGACGGAAAGGGCGAGAGACACGGAGATGCGGCGGAGCGTGAGTTGGCTGCCCAGGCAAAGAAGAGGAACATCATCCCCGAGATCCAATCAGTACCGCCGGCATTCCTGATGAACGGCAACGGGCCACCTGCTGGAGCTGTGCCCGCTGCGCCCGCCGGTTTCGATCCCGCGAACGGCCTGCCAGTTCAAGTACCCAACCCCGGAGCACCCGCCGGCTTCGCGCCTCCGCGAGGGCCTGCCCAGTATAACGCAGTTCCTCCTCCACCTCACATGGGCGGCCCCGGTATGGGTCGTGGCAATGTTCTTCCGCCGGCACCAGCCGGATTGCCCACGCGCCCGCCTCAAGGGCAGGGTGGCTACACCAACCCAGCCGACTTCCACCCAGGCCACCCTAATTTCCGCCCACCAAGCGGCGGACCTCCCCCTCAGGGTTTTGCTGCGCCTCCGCCAAACTTCCCCGTTCCTCCCCCGGGCCAGACGGGAACACCTCCCGCTCCCCCTGGCTTCATGCCACCCCCAGGCTTCAATCCTCCTGGGTTTCCCCCAAGGCGATGAGCCGTTCATAGGCATTCTTCCGTTTTCCAGAAGCCCAGGCGGGCAAGTCAGTCGAGCACAAAGCAGGCGTTGATGGGTATAATGCAGGAGGCGAACAAAAAGCAAAATGAATAGATTGCAATGGTCTGTCGTCGCTTCAAATGAACGGGCCTTACCATTGCTAACGTTTACCCAGATTTCTGGCGAGATGCGTATTGATTAACGCATAATAAAACCAAGGTTTCTCTTCAGCCAACGTAGATGACGATCGTTATGTCACAATCAAGCGTCAGTCCGGCCACAATTTAGACTAGCTAGCCCCTGAGGCGTACTCTCGCAGGTTACCTAATGTGACAATCAATGAACACGTACATCTCATTCTGGTGTCAGATATTACACGTCAATGCATTTGTTGACTAATTACAAGAATGAAGTAGCTCACAGAATCTTGGAGCCGGATATTCATTGTCATTAGTTCGAGTTCGAATGGGCCCCTCTCCGATCCGGACGTCACCGTCAATGGGAATCTAGATAAGCTCGTCGGGACCTCCCGACATCCCTTGCATGCTGCCCACAGGAGTCTTAGCAGGTGTCCACCGCCCCAAGTGGCTTAAGAAATGCCTGTCACGAGCGCTATATGAGTGCGGGGTTCCCCAGCTGATGCATTGTAATTAAGGCCGATTGACAACCAAACGGCATCCCTCCTCTGATCTCGACGACTGAGCAAACAGCAAATCAGATCTTCATCATCATGGATTCTCAAGTCAACTACCTTCTGTCTCTACGAGCTGTCCGCGAGCGGTCCAAACTTGTAGGGGACGCAGCCGAAGCCGGCAAGTTGAACCACTTTGAGGTGCGGGAAGACAAGTTGGATGAGGTCGTTGACTTTGTAGCTTCCGTCATCAAGGTCGGTATGCCCTCTCTCAGAAAACATCACTTTTCAAACTGACCTTTTTACCAGCGTGATTATGGCCCGGATAAATTTCACACCATTCCTCCTCACGGGCGGTGGCAGCACTTCGAGGTCGGAAATGTACCCCGCGTTGCCAACCTCATGGAGGAGTGGGAGAAGGAGGGCAGTGACAAGACCGAGCAGACCCGTCGACTTATCGACCTCTTCTTCGTGTCTGTTCTCTTGGATGCCGGCGCTGGCGACTATTGGCGATATACTGAGCCCGGAAGTGATCAAGTCTATGAGCGGAGCGAAGGCATTGCGGTAGCTAGTCTCCACATGTTTAAGTCCTTGGCTTTCACGGCGAAATCCATCCCTATTGTCGATGGTAGGAGCTGCAACACTTATTTATACCTTGTCTTTTATGCTAAGGTGATTCGTGTTCAGGAAAAGGGTTGCAAGGCCTAGAAACAAGTGCCCTTGCAAAGGGCTTCCAAGTGTCCGATAGCAACCCCATGCTGGGAGTTGATTCTCGCGCCGCCCTACTGAGAAGCCTGGGGCAGTCGTTGCTCGCCCACCCCGATGTTTTCGGAGCCGAAGGGCGCCCGGGTAACCTTGTTGGTCAGTACTCCATTTACCCCGTCGCAACTCGCCTTTTTCTGACAAGTCTCCCAGATTATCTCACCAAGACGGCCAGCGACTCTTCTAGACTGGACGTACTTGTCCTCTGGGATACTCTCCAGTCCCTTCTCATTCCTTGCTGGCCCATGGACCGGACAACCATCAACGGCACGCCTATCGGCGACGCTTGGCCGTTGAGCACTCTGAAGAACCAAACGAGTAGCACTGATCCGGCGGACAGCATCCAGCCTTTCCACAAACTCACACAGTGGCTCACCTACTCCCTCATGGTGCCGCTCCAGAGGGTTCTGGGACTGGAGTGGACCAACGCGGATTCTCTGACGGCGCTGCCGGAGTACCGCAACGGCGGCCTGTTCGTCGACCTGGGTGTGCTGGTGTTGAAGAAGGAGACGCTTGACCGAGGCCTGAAGGCGTCCGGCGAAGAGCTGCCCATGTTCGATGCCGGCGACGATGTCGTTGTTGAGTGGAGAGCGATGACGTTGGTGCTGATCGATAAGCTGTACAAGTTAATCCAGCCTCGCATGGGTGACGGCGTGCAACTGAGCATGGCACAGCTGCTTGAGGCTGGTACATGGAAATCCGGACGCGAGGTGGCAGCCAAGCGTCGGCCGAAAACGAAGTCCAGCCCCATCATCATCAAGAGTGACGGAACCGTGTTTTGAAATGGAAGGATTTATGATATAGACTTTCATATCATCGATGCGATATGAAGTTCAATGCATATTTAAGCTTATCCAGCCTTGAAGACAGCTAGCTCCTTTGACGAGTTTCTCACACAAATTATGCCGGGGCTTTCCATCATCTGAAATTCAGATCAACTACTGTAGCTCACCCTCACCTAAACTTAGTGTCAAACACCCGAGGCGACATTATTGGCAGATTCAAAAAAAATCCTCAAGCGCAAGCTTTGTATCAGTTGGTACTCGACTGAGTGTCGACATAAAGAAGAAGGCTGCAGGGCAATGGACAACCATAAGAGAAGAATAGTTGAAATAAGTCGTCAACGTCCCCATCATCTATTTTACAAGTGATTATATACAGTGAGTGAAATTGGCTTGGTGTTGTGTGGTAGCACATTCGTCGTCTCGCCCGATCATGGTATTTCTTTGTCCGAACCCGTTTCCTCAGCCCGGTCATCCGGCTGCTGATCCGAGGGCTCCTTCCATTCCTTCAAGTACCCAAATGCATCATTCCAAGTCATGGGCTCCTCCTTGCCCACAACGAAGAGCGGCCTTGTTTTGCTTGCCTTATCCTCCTTTTTCCGATAATTGCGGCCGCTTTGGCTCGTCTGGTGCAGTTTTCCTTTCCACATCTTGTACCATTCTTGACTCCGCTCTTCATCCTCCGTTTTGAAGACCTTGCATCTCCGGGTCTTCAATGCCCGGTAGATCCTCTGTGCCTGATCGGGAGGCAGCTCATTGAGGGAGTACTCCAACTCCCAATCCAGCGTTTTCCAATCGGCGTTTGGTCGGATAACGTCCACTCCGTTGACCTTGTTTCGCACCGTCAAGTGCATGCCCAGAATCTCCTCGGCCTGGTCCTGCGGAACCTCTTCAGGATCTTCAATCTCGGTGGTTTGCTGTTCTTTGGATTGCGCACCATGCTCCAAATCTTCCGATGCGCCAGCAGCAGACGAAGGCACTTCGCTGGTCTCTGACGCCGCAGACATGGCTGTGTCGCTCTCCGCTTCTTTCGACTTAGCGACGAGTTCAGAAAGTATCTTTCCAAAAGTTCGGAGCTTGGAGGTGTCTGAGTCGGCATCTTCGTCCGAACCCTCGATCTCCGCCTCGTCAAACTCGGGCTTCTCCTCAATCGTTGAGGCCATTTGAAGAATGAGCTCCTTCAGGCTAGAGTCCCCATAGACGCGAGACTCGGCTACGTTTTGAGTCTCAACGGCGGAAGACCGGGATGCCTCTTCCTTTAATAACTCCGCTTCACTCGCCTCAACATTTGCGTTGGCGATATCGGTGAGGTTCTCCCCATCGGTGGGCTGGCCGGTCTTGTCTGTGACAGTCAGAGCGCCTGCCTGATCGACTTCCAAGGTCAGAGATCCGGTCTCGAGATTCGTGGTTGCGCTTGCATCAACGTCTTCGGTGCCTTCACTGCGCGTGAGGGCTTCGAGCAGAGAGTCGACGTAGCCTCGTGCCTCTTCTGAAGTCCTCGCCTTCAACAAGCCGCTCTGCTCAAGCGCATCGCGGATTGCTTCGCGAACGTGGTCAACGCCCAGAGAGTCATCCTCAATGGCTGCCTCTACCTTCTCCTGCATTTCTTCCCAGAACAGCCGTGGCGCAACGTCAGCCGCGTAAACAGTTGCTGCCTCCTTTTCAACCACCTGCTCAGCTCCCGTCTCGATGTCTTCGGCTTCCGAGACCGAGGCTCCCTGCTGCTCATGGACGAGGCCAAGGATCTGGCTCTCGTACTTGGCAATCGTTTCTTTCTGGGACGACTGAATATCCTCAATCTCCCGTGGTGTGACTGGCTTCGCGAAAATGTACATCAAAGGAGGGTTGGTGTCTCGAGTCTCAACGTGCAGACGGATAGACCGACCAGGGAATCGATTGGTGGCTTGATCCATCACCTTGTTCAACAAGTGGAGACTCAGCTTGAACTCCATGTCGCCGATAGCGCGGTCGTCAGTCCCGTGGAGCGCGTGATCCATCTCGTTTATGCTAATATACTGGAAGCCAAAGATACGTTGAGTGTTGTGATACGCGACAAAAATGCCGTCCATTCGGCCCATTCGCACTTGCAATGAGTATTTAAGCATAGTGGACCGTATCATGTCGAAGTATTCGCGTTCGTAGGACTCCCAATTGCCGTAGCGTTTGCGGAGCTCATAACCTAGTCCTTTTTGGTAGCCCGAGGCGTCCATTCGAATGGAGACCACAGACCTTGTTTTGAGATCAAACATGCCGGTGCCGGGTAAGCGCGGATCGTACGCATCCAGTTGAGAACGCATGAGAAAATCTCCCATGGTGGTGTAGTGGAACGCCTCCTCGGCATTCCGCTCCTCCTCCGTGATCTGATCCGAGTTCTTCTTCCGGTATCTCTCGAATTCATCTCGAGGCAGGGTCAGAAGCTTCTCCATCGACTTGCCCAGCATGCTCAAGATGGTCGCGAAGTCGTACTCTTTGTCGGCGTCAATAGCATAGACCCCATCGCGAAGATGAAGAAAGGTAGCCGCTGGAGCCCGCATGATCTGGGTGAACTTGGAGTGCTCGACTTTGAACGACTTGCTCATGGTCGAGAGATTGATCGGCCGCCAGGCAGAGAGAAGGTAGTGAAAATGGGACAACATCGCGGTCATGCTCGACGTTGATCCACTGTACTTCTTGCGCTGCTTCCTAGCAAGGCTCAAAAGAGTCTCGTCTTTCGATGACGTTACGTATTTCTTCAATGCGTTGAAATCGAACTCGTTGATCGGCATGATGTTGGCCAGGTATGGGTCGAAGTTGTAGACACGACTATGCGGGTCCTGTAACTGGTAGACACCGGGATTGAATAGAGCCCTGTCCAATCCATAAGATAATCTTGGGACTTCCGGCATCGTTTGCATCTTGACAGGATTCAGATGCAGGTCGTTCGCTGCTACAGATTCCACATTCAATGTGTTGCCTTTGGCTTTTCTGGCCTTCTTGGGTGGTTCTGTACCCTTTTTCTCTGCGATCTTTTCGTCCGTCGTATTCTCAGGTCCGCTAGCAGCACTTCCAGCTGACGCCCCAGTCACTGCTGCAGCGGCAGCTACCGTTGTCTTGTTGCCTTGCGACATGCGTTCCGCCAAAGTTGTCCAATTTTCGGGCTTGCTCTTCACGTCCTTGGATGTCTCTGATGATTTTGGAGTTGCTTCCGAGGCCTTTTTCGTCCGGGCCTTGCCCTTCCCTGTTGCTTTCGGTTTCCGTGCTTCCTTTGGTTCCTGTGCTTCTTTCGGTTCCGAAGCGGCGCTTCGTGACTTTTCAGTACCTTCCCGCTCAAGAGGCTGAGCTAGACTCTGTAGAGGAATTTCCTGGCTATCCAAAACGTCTTTGAGAACCTTCAAAGTGCCTTTCACGGTGTCGAGATTGTTCTTCAGCCTGTTCATATGTTTCGCGAGTGCTTTTGTAAGCTCCAGGTCTTCGTCTGGACTCCTGCTCGACTCTTCGTCCGTCTTCTGAGGCCTTTCGCCAACAGGAGCTCCAATCTTTTGCTGCGCCTCCTCCTTGAATGCGTCCAACTTTTTACTGATTGCCAAATATCTCCTCTCGAGTTTCGTCAGGGTTTGGAGGATATGTAATGACATCTTGGTCTGTTCCCTCTTGGTCTGTTCACTCTTGTTCTGTTCACTCTTGATCCTGGGCCTCAGTGTCTTCGCTTTGACCTTCGCTTTGGCCTTCGCTTTAGCCTTATTCTTGGGCGCTGGGACGGGATCCTTAGTCGCAGAGTCGGTGGCAGTGTCTGGTGCTGAGTCGGGGACAGAATCGACGACGATATCGGTGACGGAGTTCGGGGGCGAGTCGGAGGCTTTTGGTTCTTCTTCATCGTTGGTTGATGTGATTCTCGCATGGTTGGCAGGTGGCAAGTTCGACCTGTCGGAATTGGTGGTTTTTACGTCGTCGAGCCAGGATCGACCACTCGAGAAGGCGACGCCCTGGTGCAGAGACGGTCTGAATCTACATGGTGGTGTTGGAAGGGATTGGCGAGAGCCGCAATAGTCAGGAGTCCTGAGACTGAGGAGACGTAAACGGTTCGCACGAAACATTGCGAAAACTGTCAAAGTTGCCCGTCCCTAAAGCGCAATGGGAAGTTGTCAAAGGCGGGATGTGCTTGGAGAAGGCAAGTAAATTTTTTTCCCCCCATAGCTGCACGGTCGCGGCGCTCGACGCGACCGGAATCCACCTTGGGGAGGTCTGTGCTCTGGAGACCCTTAATCACCTTACCAACCTACCTTACCTAGGTAGGTAGATTCCATTTTCAGTCAGCCGATTCCACGCCGACACATCCATGGACGCTGGTGGTGGTGGTGCCTCAGTAATATACCTAGTATCAGAATATTGTTCTGTTCACAACTAAAAGGCAAAACAAGAAATCTTGAAACAGAAACAGACGACCTACAAAAACCAGAAGCCGCCATTGTTCGCTCGAGAGCGATGCCTATGGGGGTATTATGCTTTCCCAAACAACACCAACTCATGCTAAACCAGATGCCGTTCCAGACGCCAGATCAAATGCCCTGAACCACAACTCAAGCCCGACCAGAGCTCACTCCTTGCCCGTAAACGCGTAAGACGCATGGTCCGTTGCAGTACGACGTGTCGCCTCAGCGTCTCCAAACATTGCTTGAACTTCAAATGAGTCTGCCAACATGCCGTCCGCGACACTCATCCAGAGCAGATTCCCGCTCCGTCTTGCCTGCGTCGATGCTGCTCTCGCGCTCTTGAGGGCTTGTTCACCCACAACGTTATCGAACAATTTGTATCGCATGATACTTAGAGCTATTGCCAAGCAGTGCGTATTACCCGTAAGTCTTGAACCATTCAACGAATTCGTGATGCTCGTCTTGATCTGATGCATTGATGGAGGAGGATTAGTCTGGGCTGTTGCTTCTACGAGATTGAACGCAGTCCGAATGTCTGGATCTTGATGCTCCAGACATATCGGTCGCAGCGTGTTGAGGAGGTTGGTAGACGTCATCGAGTCGAGATAAGTGGCATCCTGAAGAATCCATAGGCGATTAAGGGCTGCGAGGATGCATAATTCCAGCTTCGCGGGTTTCCTACCACCATGCCCCGCTTGCCCTGAGCTGATGCTCAATCTTTCATCTTCAAACAGCAAAAGGGCAGTCTCAAGATCACCGGTGCCTTGATGATACACTCCCGAGAGATAGAGTGAGAAGAGGCTGAAGATTCCGTTGACACCTGGCGTGATGGCCTGCTGAAGTTTGGCTACGCATTGCTCGACTTTAGACCATTGGCTGTGGGTCGCAAAATAAAGCCCCGTGAGAGTTTGGAGATAGCAAAAGATCTCGGTTCTCCACTTCGCTTGTTCGATGCAACTTTGCAGCGATGTCCCAGAGATATTGGGCGCCACGTCCTTGTTCCCTTCAGACTCAATCAGTTGCGCGCTCCATCGCCAGGCAAACGCAGACTTACATTTCGCCAACAACTCGAATCCCTCCTTCCAGAACTCGTGGCTTCTTCTTGACTCTTGTCCAGGCCTATACATACCGGCAAGACCGCTGAAGGTGTAACTTGAGAATGTTAACGCAAAGACACTGAGGCAGCAGTGTGAGCAACTCACGTTAGGACAATGATCTCAATTCTATTCAAGAACGTCATCACCACGTAGTCATGACTTGACGAGCCGGCTCGAAGAACCGCGGTTGTGTCATCGCTGAGCGTGGTGGAAGCAGCGGAGTTCTTATTGATTGGTATCAGAACTTCAGGATTCAACTCGTTCCAGGTCGATGAGCCCATACTGTCGTCCAGCTTGGCCTGTAGGTTTTTCAACTTCTGAATCAAAATATCGGGTGTCTTCTGGTGCATGCTGCAAGCAAGATCTAGCAGTAGTGTTATGATGTCCAGTTGCGGAATTTGAACAGATGGATCGAGCTGATATTTCGTAGCTTGGGCCAAGCACGTTTGTACGCGCTCAATGGTGTCAGGTCTAATCGTTCTCAACATGGCAAGGCCTTCAAGAAGAGAGGCGAAGACCACCATGGCGTGGTCATTCCGCTCGCTTGCCAAGACAGAGATGGCCCGAAAGTTTTCCAAAACGGCGGCATCTGGCGGACTGCCAGCATGCACATGGAATGTGGCCTTTAACAGGCGGAAAGCATACACCCAGGAGTAGTGCTTGAAACTGGGATTATGAGTTAGCACGTTGATGAGCTTTCAACAATGTACGGTGGAACGCACGTGAGACAGTCAGAAATATTCTTGTCAATGGCAATGAAGGCTGCCTTTTGGTTCCGTTGAAAAAGGACTCTCAGCAACAGATACTGCATGCAATACTTGAGATCGGCGTATCGGTGCTTTTGGGATGTCAGCATGATATCAACACACTAGAGGGGGGGCTCTTGCTGATAACGAACCTTCTCGCAAATGGTGATGCCCTTGCTGAGTGCAGTCTCGGCTTCTTGCAAGTTCTCGGTCTCGTCGCACAAAACGGACGCATATCGAAGGCGTGCCCTCGCTTCTTGCCTGGGGGACAACCGGTTGCTCTGAAAAGCGGCTTCCAGGCAAGCAAGCCCGGTGGTGATCAATTTCTGATATTCGCGTACCTGCTCCTCGGCCAACGACGCGGCCACTGCCTGTACTCCGCGCTTCGCCTTGTCAAAACACTCCTCGGCCACGTGTACAAGAATCGCAGTCGTATCGTAGGATCTCGCTTTCGTGGAGAGAGCAGGGGAGCCCCTCGATGATACTGCAGGGGAATTCATTGACGAGATGGCGGGTGATTTCTTGGCTATGCTGGGAGATCTAGCAGGCTGAACGACCGGGGAGTTGGCATGGTTGAGCTCGGGACTCGGCTGGACTTGAGAAGGTTCGGCGAAGGTTTGATTCAGAATCGGTACACTCTGATTGTGGCCCATACTTGGCTGGGAAAACTGGGCATACTGAGGCGCTGCCTGCGAGGGTTGAACGTAGTGCTGCTGCGTCTGCTGCTGGACCTGATGCCGCGGTTGCTGATGGACTGGCTGTTGGAAGTGCTGTTGGTATTGGGGTTGATGTTGCGTTTGCTGCGGCGTTCGCGGCTGGTATTCGACGTAGGTTGGGGTCGTCGGGTTCGGTATGGGTGCGCTCGCAAGTGCAGGTGATCGAACAGCCTGAGTCTGTTGGGGGAAAGAGGCGTGAGGTACGTGAGGAGACACGAAAGGCGAGTTCATCAGATTGCTATGGGCGAAGGATTGCTGGCTTTGGTGAGGATAGGGTAGTGGCGGCGGGGGCGGCTGCTCGTGTTGCTGCTGCTGTGGAAAGTTACCGCCATAGGCAGGAGAGTAATGGTTGTATCCATTCGCATGCATGTTCATCGGGGCAGGCGCGGACGGGACGACAGAAGCGGGAACCGGTGACGGATGGAAGTTGCCTTGCGGCTGGCCGAGGCTGTCATACGAAGCATTCTGATAAGGAGGGTTCTGGCCCGCGGCATTGCTGTTGCTGTTGCCATTGCCATTGCCGCAAGGGTCGTGGTAAACCTGGGGAAGGTGCTGCTGGCCATTGAAGGCCTGCCCCGGAGGCAAGGAGCCCCGGTAGGTCATCTTTGGGACTGCATAGGGAGAGAAAATTTCGCTACAAACAGTCTCGATGGCCGCTTTGTTGAATCGACTGGGCTGATCGTTGCAACGCGGTTGCTGTCCAATGGTCGCATCTGCAGGTCGCGACGTTCACGTCAAGAACGACAGGTCGGGAGATGTCCATGGCTCCTGCATGCCTTACATAATTCCACGTGCTTGGAGAACGGCCCCACCGGAGCGATTGGGTGGATCAAGGTAAGGTACGGTGCGGCACTGCGTACACTATTCATACAGCACCTAATTACCTAAGGTACCTTAGGTAGACAGTAAGGCACAGACTAACTAACGCTAGCTACTACCTAGGTATATATCATTAACATACTGTGGAACTAAGCCAGGCCCAGAATCTAACAGAAGATAGCAGTCTTCCAGTTTGTAAAAAGCCATCTGATGAAATCATGGTCCTGGACTTCTTGAGTTCCCAAGAATTTGAATTTTAAGGTATTGGGTTTTTTTGGGGGGAAATCAGATGTCGAACATCTTCAGCCTCGCCACCAGGCGGCAGACCCTAACTTTACTATGCACAAGTCCATCAAAGTCTACCAAGGTCTGTTTCTTTTGTTAGCTTATGCCTCGGCTCAGGTAGAATCTTGTACTGCTAGTTTTCCCATCGGGTTCTTGGGAAGGGAAGGACCGATTTCCTCCTCTGCAGGACGGACGATCGGTGAACCCGGGCCCGATCTACCGTACATATTTCGTAGCTGTCTCATTCATTAGCGCCTCGGTGCCGGTCCGAAAAAGACAATTCGTCCGGCTTTCTTTTTGCTGTTGTTGGTGTTTGCAGCAAATAAGCTAACTTACGAGGGCTGTTGGGGGCCCTCGGAGGCTCCACCGTCATGACTTGTGTCTTCTTTCGGTATTACCGTATTGTGCTTTTGTTGTCAGCGCCTGTGTTACAACTTATAACTTACATCACCCTCGATCTTTCCATCGGCTTTCTCTAAGTGCCACTACCGCCGCTAGCCAATTCCTTCTGCAACCAACCTATCTCGAACGTCAATCCGAAGACTCCGAATAATGGAGTGGTTCGGCCGAGCAAAAATCAACTTCACGCATTCGCCGTCACCCGTCGCTTTCCAGGAGAAAGATGGCTCTAAAACGGATTTGCTGAAGGTCTGCGAAAAGGTCACACCGCCATGCCAGATGAACCCGCTCCTCCTTAACGGCCACCTGCAAACCATGTGGACCGCCACCAAGCAGCATGGACCTCCGGTGTATTATCGGCGAAAGGTCTTCGACGCTGATTCCAAGGCCTTTGAGGGTACCTTTGCGGTTGATTTCGTGACGGAGCCTTTTGAGGAGACGGACGAGACGCTGCCGCCCCGGACCGCCTATTTCAAAGACCAGGAGTTTGAGACTTTGGCGTCCGACGATGATCGCCCGCAGCTGGTGGTGCTTCACGGTCTGTCTGGAGGATCTCATGAGATTTATCTCAGACATGCGATCGCGCCACTCATCGACTCGGGGAAGTGGGAGATCTGCGTTGTAAATTCGCGAGGTTGCGCTAAGAGCAAGTTCACAAGCGGCACTCTATACAACGCAAGAGCGACTTGGGACTTCAGACAGGTCGGTGCCAATCGTAAGAATTCAAAGGGGGGAAGAGCTGACAATATTCTGAGTTCAGACGGTTAAGTGGTTGAGACAGAAATTTCCCAACCGGCCGTTGTTTGGTCTGGGCTTCTCTCTCGGAGCTAACATGTTGACAAACGTATGCTCAGTTCTTCCTTTTCTTGTTGATATTTTCTAATATCCTGCCATAGTACTGTGGCGAGGAGGGCGCCAACTGCCTGTTGACTGCTGCCATTGCCTGCTCCAACCCCTTCAACTTGGAGGTTGCAAACAAGGCGTTGAAGAGAACGTTCATTGGCAGAGAAGTTTACCAGAGAGTTATGGGAGGCAGGTTCTCTCGTCCAGTGAAATCCTTACGTTGAGTTTGTGTACTGACACATCTCAGAGAGTATGAAGCAGCTTATCAATGGCCACAAGGAGGCTATCCAGAAGTACACCAAACTCGACATGGAGCGCCTCCAGAAGGTGACGTACCTCTGGGAGTTTGATAGAGAAGTACAGTACGTCGTCCTAGTGAGGCTACCGTCAAAGCCGCGTCTGACCCCCTACAGGTGCATCAGCTGGGGTTACCCTACCGAATCTGCCTACTATCGAGATGCATCATCCTGTGATGCTGTTTTGGCTATCAAAATACCCTTCTTGGCTCTTCACGCGACGGACGACCCGGTAATTTCCCCTGTGTAGCGATGCTCGAGGACAGACTAACAACGGTGGTAGATTGCGGTCGAAGAGGCTATCCCGTACGAAGAGTTCAAAAAGAACCCTTACACAGTCCTCTGCACCACGTCTCTCGGTGGTCACCTCTGCTGGTTTGAACCAAATGGAGGAAGATGGCACGCTAAGCCGGTTGCGAATTTCTTCAACCATATGGCTTTCAATGTCGAGCACGACTCCCTACCCCCAAAGACGAGCGGGGTTCCTGTCAGAAATGGCTCCGCAGAATACCACTTCGACCCCGTCAAGCACAGAATGGAGATCAGAGCTAGCGAGGCATGAGCACAGAAACCGGATCAAAAGACATGGTAAAGCTTTTGTATAGATTTCATTCTCCCCTTCCATGTCAACAAGCTCGGAGAATATAGAGGGCTTAAGACAGGGAAAGATACAAAATAGATGGATTCGCCGCGAAGACGTACATCACTATCCGGCCCTTGAACCTGATGAATGCCCGGTCGGGATGCATTAAGTTCATGCGAAGGGGCAAGATCTCCGCCATGGTATCTGCTCTGAACGCCGTCAAACACTTCGCAGAGGGGGTAAAATAAGATTCCCCTCCCACAAGTCCCAGCCCAGTCTGATTTTGTTTCTTGGCACTCCTGAACGCCACCCACGATGCAAAATAATTCCGATACTGAGGTAAAGGCAAGATTTCCGATCAACGCCTTTACGCGAATGACACGCTCTTCTTCTTCTTGGGCTTGACGGCCTTGGTCCCGGCAACGGCGAGGTCGTTGATGTTGTTATCGTTCTCGTTCCCGGCGTTGCGCTTGCGCTTCTTGCGGAGCGAGTCCTTCGTGTCCTCCAGCTTTGCCTTCTTCTCCGCCTCCTTCTTCTCGGCCTCGACACGGCGAGCCTCGCGGATCTCCTCCATTTGTCTCGCCTTCATCATCTTGGACTCGATCTGACCCTCCTTCTCGGCCTGGACCATGGCCAGAATGGTGTTCATACTCTCCTGTTTGTAGCGATTAGCGTCCATTCCTCTAGCAGTGGCGCGGGCCGGGGTTCCTTACCCTGTCATCAACGAAAACCTTGCCCTTCTTCTTGCCCTTGGGCTTCTGTACGCCCGCGGGAACAATCGTGTTCAGCTTGGGGATGTCGAGCTCCGCCTCGGTGTAGACCTTCCTTTTGCGCTTCTTCAAAAGCGCATCCAAGCTAGACTTGCCCTTGCCAGCCTTGAGCGGCTTGGTTCCCTTCGGGGTATCTCTCGATTTCCTGACGATGCCATCGGAAACGGCGCTCTTCGAGCTCGTCTTGCTGTTCTTGATGCCCGACCCGTTCGCGGCGTGCTTGTTCTTGATCGTCTTCGTTTTTGACGGCGCCATTGTGAGGGAGGAGCGGGAATGTTCGGGTGTGGCGAGTGTTGAAATGGATCTGGTCGCGCGACACGAGAGTTGGAGGGACCGAGATGCAGATTCCAGATTTTTTTCTGCCGGCTCAAAGCGATAAGCTCACTGAACCGGGGGGGGGGGCGATAAGCTTGAGTGGGTCTGTCCCCCGCCATCCGACTTCAACCGTTTTACTTAAGGTACCTCTACCTTACAAACGGTTCACAAGGGCGAGGAAGCTGAAGGGTATTTCATTCTTCAGATGCTTAGGTTTTCCACCAACAGTCATGGCTGTATCATGATGGATGACTTCTCCAGTACATCAGTCATGGGCCTCAATTCTAGTTCTCGGTCGAATTGACTCGGCTCTCCGACATGGACCACAGCTTCGGGACCAGTACCAGGATTCAGACTCAGGCCTAGGTCCCAAAGCGCTCGTTTTGTAGCACCGCTATGCCACCACCCCTGTCGAAAATTTAGGCGGCTTGCCGTTATCGCAGTCACCCAAATCTCTCACTTCTTCTTCCGTGACTAACAACCTTCCGCCGATCAACTCACATTCAAAGGACCAGCACGTCTACAGCCCCTTTTCGGAGCCATTGGCTCCCGAGCTTCGTCTGCAAATTCCTTCGTCTTTCTCGCACCATTGGGGCCTTCCCAATTGACAGGATGTCGCAGCCCGTCAAGAGGCTTCCTGGCCACCTGGCTCAGTTCGTGCGATGCTACTCGGTCTCCGCTGAGAGCATTCCAGTCGCCAAGAAGAAGTACATCCCAAAGGAGGGCACATATCCGCAAGGATTCCGGTCTTCTGGAATTTTGGTCGGCGTGAAGCCTGGGAACAAGACGAAGCCGGACCTTGCTCTTCTCAGCTCTGACCGTCCCTGCGCCGCCGCGGCTGTCTTCACCAAGAACAAGTTTCAAGCCGCGCCTGTCACCTTCAGCAGGGACTTGTTAAAGAAGAAGGCCAACAAGGGCATCCGCAGCGTTCTCATCAACTCGGGATGTGCTAATGCTGTCACGGGTAAGGGTGGGCTTGAGGATGCCTCTTTGATGGCCCACGCGGCCGACAAGGCCGTCGGCGGCGACGGAGATGCGTCATCAACCATTGTCATGAGCACTGGAGTCATTGGACAGAGGTTGCCAATCTCCAAGATTGTCGACAACGTACCAGCTGCTCAGGGAGCCCTAGGCTCTTCTCACAAACACTGGCTCAGCTTTGCCACCGCTATCTGCACCACTGACACCTTTCCCAAGCTCATGTCCAAGACCTTCACGCTGCCGTCGTCACCCGGCGTTGAGTACCGCATTGCTGGCACCACTAAAGGCGCTGGTATGATTCACCCCAACATGGCTACCCTTCTCGGTGTTGTCGCCACGGATGCTCCCATCTCGCCTGCCGTCATGCCTTCAGTTCTCAAGCACGCCGTCGACCGCTCTTTCAACAGCATCACCATCGACGGAGACACATCTACCAATGACACGCTTGCGCTTCTTGCCAACGGTGCCGCCGGTGGCAAGGAGATCGCTTCTCAGGAATCGCCTGATTACGCCGCCTTCCAGGAGGTGTTGACCGACTTCTCTATCGACTTGGCCAAGCTGATTGTCCGCGATGGCGAGGGTGCCACCAAGTTCGTCACCATCCGCGTTGTTGAATCCACCAGCGAGGAGGCTGCCAGGAAGATTGCCAGCACCATTGCTAGGTCCCCTCTCGTCAAAACCGCGCTCTACGGCCGTGACGCCAACTGGGGCCGCATCCTTTGCGCGACGGGCTACTCTCTGGTTTCGGAGCCTGGTCAGGATGTCACTGACGTCCCTGAGGTTGTACCAGAGAAGACCAACGTCTCCTTCGTTCCCACCGACGGCACTGCTGAGTTGAAGCTCCTGGTCAACGGCGAACCGGAGATGGTTGACGAGGCTCGGGCCTCTGAGATTCTGGAGCTTGAGGACTTGGAGATCCTGGTGAGGCTGGGAACCGGCGACAAGGAAGCGACATACTGGACTTGCGACTACAGCCACGAGTATATCACGATTAACGGTGACTACCGCACATAGAAGGCATTCATGTCCTGGTTAGTTGGGGGCAGACTTTGCGATGGCCAGAGAAGAATAGACTCAACGGTAAACAAAAGTTGGTTTCGTATTTAGACTAGTAGTATACAGCGAGGTTCATTTTCATAACAGTCACGAACCGCATCGGAGCTGTCAAGTGAGGTATTCGGGATTGTATTCCGAAAGGGACTAACCCACGGAATCCCGGACGCCGCACCGAGGCACCGAAGTGGACTGCCTACGTTCCTATTGGAGATGCGGCACAGCCGCTGAGCTAGCTCCCCGCACAGCTAGGCCCCAGAGTGGTGCCACTGCGGCTTTGTGTTCAGAGGGTAGCCGGGCGCCGAGGCGTGGCCAGTTAGGCGAGGCAGTACCTAGATACTCAACTCTGAAGACCTGCATTATATGAATTATTCTGCGTCCTATACAGATGAGATAACTTGTCAGGTAGAGCACAATTGATCGTTAGTGATCAGGCCCGAAGCTAGAGACTTTTAGCCGCCAAAGTGGCGAATTCAGTTTCTTCGCAGGGCCGGTACCCAACACTGTGAGATGGCATGAATAACAAATCCGGTGGAATCTGCTGTGATGCGGAGTCACTCTCAGACGCGGAGGCGGAGAGGTCAAGACATTTACCCCAGGATCCCCACCTTTTGTAGTCCCTGTAGCTCCAGAATCAACCTCGGCTCCGGGTCGTCCAAACGTTCGTCTAACGTACGATGCATATTAAACAAATCCCATTCAAAAGGGAGGGACACTTCATGCCATCTACTCAAAATCTGCCTCGTGAATACCTGGCCTCTACAATCGATTGTGACGGACCACCCTGAGATTCAATTGTATCATTGGTTTATCTGTCCCCCGGTGATCCAAGATGACGTCCAAAGTCCCAGCCATCGTAAGCGCTCACTGCGGGGGGGCACTCGTCGGTAGCTAACCCAACTTGCCACCAGGTCCTAGATCGCCTCAGCGATCGCGCCAAGGAGGCGCTCGATCTTGTCGCGAAGTTCGTCGAGGAGGACTGCATCCCGTAAGCAATTGCACACGCAACGACCCTCCCAGATCCCTCGTCACGATGCTGACACGGCTCCGCGAATCCAGCGCCGACCCCGTGCTCGAGGCCCAGATCGGCCAGGGCGACGCGAGATGGGACCACCACCCGGCCATCGTCGACGACCTCAAGGCCAAGGCCAAGAAGCTGGGTCTGTGGAACATGTTCTTGCCCAAAGGCCACTACAAGGAGTCGCCCGGCTTCACGAATCTCGAGTACGGCCTGATGGCCGAGTGGCTCGGCAAGTCGAGAGTCGCATCCGAGGCCGTCAACTGCGCGGCGCCCGATACTGGTAACATGGAAGTGTTGGCCAAGTACGGCAACGAGGAGCAGAAGAAGACGTGGCTCAAGCCCTTGATGGACGGCCAGATCCGTTCTGCCTTCTTGATGACTGAGCCGGATGTCGCATCGTCGGATGCGACCAACATTCAGCTGAGCATGCGCAAGGAGGGCAACGAATACGTGCTTAACGGCTCGGTAGGTTGCGATGCCTTCTCGTGTTATAAGACGTCGTGCTGACTGGAGTAGAAATGGTGGTCCAGCGGCGCTGGAGACCCTCGCTGCTCAGTCTACATCGTCATGGGCAAGAGTGACCCCAACAACAAGGATGTGTACAAGCAGCAATCCGTTATTCTGGTGCCCGCAAACACCAAGGGCATCACTATTCACCGCATGCTCAATGTCTACGGCTACGACGACGCGCCCCATGGCCATGGCCACATCAGCTTCAAGGACGTCCGCGTGCCTGCTAGCAACCTCGTCCTCGGGGAGGGTCGCGGCTTCGAAATTATTCAGGGTAGACTCGGTCCCGGCCGTATCCATCACGCCATGCGTACCATTGGAGCTGTAAGTCCCGAAAGATATCATCAGACGTGTCACTGGCTAACTGACGCGCCTCGCCCAGGCCGAGCGCGCTCTCGAATGGATGCTGATGCGAATCAACGACCCGACCAAGACGCCCTTCGGCAAGCAACTTAGGGAACACGGCGTCATCCTGGAATGGGTAGCCAAGTCGCGCATCGAGATTGATGCGGCGCGCCTGGTGGTCTTGAACGCCGCCATCAAGATGGACGACCATGGCCCGAAGAAGGCCCTGAAGGAAATCGCCGAGGCCAAGGTTCTCGTCCCACAGACGGCACTGACCGTCATCGATCGGGCGATCCAGTCCTTCGGTGCGGCCGGTGTCTGCCAGGACACCCCGCTCGCCGCCTCATGGGCCGGCATCAGGACGCTCCGTCTCGCCGACGGTCCCGACGAGGTGCATCTTCAGCAGATGGGTCGCAACGAGAACAAGAGAGGCAAGGAGGTCACCGAGAAGATCCAGAGGCAGAAGCAGAAGACGGAGCAGTTGATGGTGCAGTACAAGACCAAGACGGTACAGCCGGGAGCCAGCATCAATCGTTCCAAGTTGTAGAGTAGGAGGACTAGTCGCCGGCGCAAGTATGTAGTTGAATAAGCATATCGTGTATAACAAACAGGTGTCACACTGGAACTGGGACGAATGTCGATCTTTCGGTCGTTGGCCAGCCGTTCCTCTGACTCACATCGATTGCCGTGCCACGCCCATTCTGGGGGCTGCTCACCATGAACCATGCGGCATTAAGCTCTGAGGCCGGTCACCTTGGAGACGTGCTCTTAGCGGTTCAAGACACTGCATGCCAGCAGCACTGACTGTTTGCACAGATGCAACCTTCCCCCGTGGACTCGACTCTTTCCCATCCCGGACAAGAACAAGATGGAGGCGCCCAGGCTACCCCAGAGGGAGATACAATGCACAACACATCACCGAACACACACCTTGGGCTGTGCTCCAGTATCGTTGGATCAAGGTAGCAACGCGCGTCGGGTATCCTAGGTCTGGGAAGGCCGGGTTACCTAGGAAGCCCGCTAGAAGCCCAAGTAGGAAAGGGGAAGGAAAAAAAGAAGGAAATTGACAGCGCATCATCACACGGACAACTGGGCTACTTCCGCAGAGGCTTTCCAAGGTGAGAAACCAACACTAAGAACCGAAGGCTCCTCCGGGTAAGTTCCAGCCCGTCAGACTGGGGCCCGCATTCCCATCCCCACCAGGCAGCACCAGCAGGTCCTCCCTTCCACTCTAAACCCCTGAACCCCTGCACCACCCAACGCGACCGTTTCGTTTTCCTCTGTTGCCCCGTCAACAGGCCGAAAATTCATTTACTTTCACAACCCAGCAACTACTCCGCTGAACCAGCACTTTGATGAACATCCACAAGCCTGCCATGCACCCTTTTTCACGCCAATTCACAAACGTCATAAACACTCCACGGCAATCTTGGTGCTCTCACACAAACACTCACATTCAAATACAAAGCCTTTCTTCTCTTCTGCATTGGCCCCCTGATTCCAATCCGTACCAAGCACATATCCACACACATCCATCCATCCAATTGCCCACCTACAGCTACAGTTCTGCAACTGCAAAACTACATCCACACTTACCAACCGCACCTCAATCGTATCGCATCGCATTCTCAACACCATTGATCGCACTGCATCTTGCTGCATCAAACAAACATCAGCTCCCCGTTCTATCAACAGAAACCCAACCAGCAGCAATGGCTTCCAACGTTCTCGCTGAGAAGGATGTTAACACCCCCGTCGTCGCTAACAACAACGACTCGGCCTCCAAGGATGTTAAGAGCATGGAGTACCACCGCCAGGTCTTCCAGGACAAGATGGCCCAGGAGAAGTATGGCAAACCACGTAATCACAACCTGCAGTGTCATGTTCTAACATTTGTTTCCATCAATAGCTCCAAGACCTACGTCTCGCCCTCTGACAACATCATGAGCCCCTGCACTGCCAAGCTCAACGCCCTCCGCAACAAGCAGGTTGGCAAGTACGTCTACTCCCTATCCTCCGTCACAGCAAGCGCATACTGACTGTTCTTCTCTAGGGTCAAGCCAAAGTCCCTCTTCGCCCAGCACTCCGCCAAGAAGCTCGGGGGCGACAACCCCTTCGGCAGCAGATCGCCATCGCCTCCCAAGGAAAACGCCTTGTAGACTCTTCGCATCTTCTTAACCAAAGTACAAAAGCTTTTTGATGATGGGTCGGGCTCTCTTGGGGTTTTTTTATTTTATGATCTTTCTGGGATGAAGGGGTCTGTAACCTCCCTCTGGCGTTTTCTCCACTTCCAGAGAGGATTGGGCATCGGCGTTCAACGGGGTACTACTGTCCTGTTTTAGGATCAAGGGACTGTACCATGACATGACACGAAACGATATCAGGTTTTCTTTCTCTGCTTCTTCTCTAGTTTTGATGGCTAGGATTCTGGAGGAACGGCATCCATCGGCTGCCCAACTTGTGGTAGCCCGAGTAGGAAATACAAGCTCCTCATAATCTTCAAACATCGTCCCCCATTCGTGCCTAACATCTATGCCTTCCATGCGCTGACAATGTAAACGACATCCTCGTCCGCCACAGCATGTCCCAGTCCTACTCTCTGCGGCACGTGCCTGGCACTCGCGCCCCATACCAGTGCATACTTGAACGTGTCCTTCAGCGTCCTGTGGATCCGGTCGCACACGTCCTCGATGGTGCTGTTGCTGCGCACGATCAGTGCCTCGCTGAAATCCGGGTCGTCGCCCTTGCGCTTCGTGTAGATGCGGATGAGCTTCAGCTCCTGCCAACAGCGGTCGATGACGTCCTGGATGCCGAGGTCGAGCTCGCAACTCATGACGGCCGTGTTCGGCTCGCGCGCCAGCTTGTCGAGGAAGTCGAGCGACACGCTGTCGATCTTGTTGTACACGTACAAGCACTTGATGTACTTGCGGTGGTCCTTCATGATCACGTCGATCAGGTCGTCGACGGTCGCGTTCTCGTCGCGCACGAGGACCTCGCAGTTCAGGATCTTGTAGTCGCGCAAAATGTTGAAGACCATCTTCTCGTCCATGGCTTTGGGAGGGCTCTGGAAGGTGATTTTCATGCCGCCGGCCTTTTTGGCCTTGAGGTAGATATTACTTTGGGGGGTGTTAGCGGCGCCTTTACAGTCGACAAAGGGGAAGGGCGCGCGCGTACGGTGGTTCTCTGTTGAGACGGATGCCGACGGCTTCTAATTCGGCCTCGAGCAGGGCTCTTTGCTCTGCCTTCTTCGTCGCGTCGAGCACCATCAGAATCATGTCGCTCGTCTTGGCCGCCGAGATGACCTGTCTACCTCTACCCTTGCCCTCGGCGGCACCCTCGATAATACCGGGCAAATCGAGCAGCTGGATCTCGGCACCGCCGTATTCCAGGACACCGGGGATGGCTGTGAGTGTTGTGAAAGCGTAGGATGCGACTTCTGATCTCGTTTTGGTGACTTTCGATAGGAAAGTCGACTTTCCGACTGACGGGAAACCGACAAGGGCTATTCTGGCATCACCACTCTTGCTGACATCAAAGCCGGCGCCGCCGCCACCCCCTGATCCTGGGCCAGGTTCCAGCAGCTGTGCTCTTAGACGAGCGAGTTTACTGTTTTTCTTTTGGTCAGATGAGAAATTCGCGAACGATGCACCGGCTTACCTACCCCTTGAGGAGACCCAGATGATATTCTGGATGGGGTCTGGTTAATAATGATCTGGCTAAGTAACTTTCACGACGTACCAGTCGCCTTGTTTTCTGGGAATCATTAGCAAAAGTCCATGAAAATGAGGAAGCCGACTAAACCGATCTTTTCCTGGCATTTTGAGACCACAGAGCCGGCAGCTGTCATGCCCGTTGAAAAACTTTCTCAAAAGTCTTCTCGAGAGGTTCCCCATTTCGCTACAGCAGCTCAGGCCTTGATCATCCAAATGCCAGAGAAAACGACGAAGCAGGCAGCAAGAGCCTCCTTACTTTGGGTCCTCCTCATCTCATCCTCAATCCTAATCCCATGTCGTCAGTCGTTGCTCATGTGCTCTCAAGCTATAGCGTCGTACTCCTTGATCTTATCTGTGATGTTGACCATCTTGGCAGTTTGTTCGCATCAGAGTCTAAAGACCCCGAAGACCCTCTAAAACAATTCAAAGATGACAGAAGAAAGCGTCGCGGGCAACTCGTTGAAGGCTTCACGAGTTCGAGGTGGGGCAGCGCTCTCATCGAGGCATGGAAAGACAACGGTCGCGGCAGAATTTACCGCGGGGCTTGTTCGAGCCTGCAGGGGTCACACTGACCGCCCTCCGTCGACATGCGCCACACTTTTGTTCAGCGCGGTTGCGCTTACCTAATGATCGCGTGTCGAACCTAGAAATTCATCTTGCGACGAAAGCCAACCCACCATTTGACTGCACGTACAAATCGACGACAACGATCACATACAATCGCAGCAATGTCAGACACAGAGACCGCGCCCCCAATGACCGAAGATGTCCATGGCGGAGAGGCGCAGGAAACTGCGCTGACGACGACCAACACCGAAGTCGCGGCGCCTGCGGATAGGAAGGTCAAAAAGATCATCCGCAAGAAGAAGCGCCCAGCGCGTCCCCAGGTCGACCCGTCCTTCATCACCTCCGAACCGCCACCGCAGACGGGAACAATCTTCAACATCTGGTACAACAAGTGGTCCGGCGGTGACCGCGAGGACAAGTACCTGTCGAAAACCCACGCCAAGGGGCGCTGCAACGTTGTTAAGGACAGCGGATACACGAGGGCCGATCAAGTCTCTGGGAGCTATTTCTGTCTGTTCTTCGCGCGCGGCATCTGTCCCAAGGGCCAGGATTGCGAGTATCTACACCGGTTGCCCGGAATTCACGATTTGTTCAACCCCAACGTCGATTGCTTTGGCCGCGACAAGCACTCCGACTACAGAGATGATATGGGTGGTGTCGGTAGCTTCATGAGACAGAACCGCACGATTTATGTCGGAAGGATACACGTTACGGATGATATTGAAGAAATTGTTGCGCGCCATTTCGCGGAATGGGGCCAGATTGAACGAAGTAAGTTCTTCCAAGGCCTTCGGAGCTCTGTCGATGATTGATAACCTTTCCCAGTCCGTGTATTGAACACCCGCGGAGTCGCGTTCATCACATATACCAACGAAGCGAATGCTCAATTCGCCAAGGAAGCCATGGCGCATCAGTCCCTAGATCACGAAGAGGTCCTCAACGTACGATGGGCGACCGCTGATCCGAACCCTATGGCCCAAGCACGCGAAGCGAGACGTATTGAGGAGCAGGCAGCTGAGGCCATTCGACGAGCACTTCCGGCAGAGTTTGTGGCGGAGATTGAGGGCAAAGACCCAGAAGCCAGAAAGAGGCGGAAGATCGAGAGCAGCTACGGGCTTGAGGGCTACGAGGCGCCAGACGAGGTTCACTTTGCTCGTGGCGCGAATGCTGTGAATCCAGTCGGCCGGGAGGGTTTCGAGGTGGAATATCAAGAACGGCCCATGATCGAGAACGGAGACGGTGCAAACCAGACTCAGTACCAAGCCCTGCCAGCACCACCAGAGCAGCCCATCGTCTCCAGTGGCATCTTTTCCAACAGCACCCTGGCGGCTTTGAATACTGCCAAGGTCGCCGTGGTCTCGAAGCCGAAACCGGCGTCTGCGGGGCCCTTAGTCGCTTACGGCAGCGATGATGACGATGATGAGTGAATTAGAGAAAAGGGAGCTTGTACAATATCTGATAAAAGCGATCATGTGATACCCGTTGTTGATAATGGAACATCAAGGGAACCCAGGTTTGCGACCTGCAATGTCTTTAGCTGTTGAATATTCGTGAATACAGAACTTCGTGTCTGCCTATCCATAAGTCCATGACGGGCATCGTCTGTCCGGCCCTCTCTACAGGTGTGTCCCACTCTCGGGTGATGGCAGCCGAAATGATCTGCTGGACCTGAACGCTAGCAAGAACCTTCTGCGCTTGGTACGGTCCGAACATGCTCGCTCTCACGGCCGCCGAGACCAGAGCCTTAACGTGGCCCATCATGAAGACGTACGCAGTCTGCTGCAAAGTCAGGCCGACAAGATTGCAAATGGCGCCGAAGAGGGGAGCAAGATGAGCAAAGACCAAAGGCGGATCGCCCCATTCATCCGCGTTCGAGGGTGTCCTTGAGGCGGCGGACCTGAGAAGCGCGGCATACGGCTGCAACGTCTTCACGGCGTCGTGGGGGAGAGACGAGGCGAAGGAGCGCTCCCAGATGGAGAGGAGGGCGCGGCCCTGCGCTATCGAGGCACGTCGGCCGACGGCGCAGATGATGGCTGCGTCCAGGTAGTCGTCGAGCTCTGCCACGTCGGTCGGCTTACGGTACGCCGCGAGGACGAAGGGCAGCGTCGTCGACGCGTAGGCCGAGATGGATTCTGGGAGGAAGACGTTGAAGGAGGAGCGTCCCCTGGTATGCGCCAAATACGACTCTAGACCGCTGCTGAAGGCGAATGAGCCCAACGGTAAAGCTGAATCTGAGAGGAGGAGCAGGTAGTGGTTCGATAACGTGAGTGAGGCTTTCAAGTTGTCAGTTGCTTTTTTTCTTATAATTTGAGACACTGACATTTGAGACGGGTTGACTGACATGAAGGTTTCGGAAGACTTCTAGATACCAGTGACTCGTGAGACTCTGACTCCCCTCGGAGACCCTTCAGCCTCCCCTTCGCTTCCGCCAAGCGAGCTTCTAACTCCAACATCTCCTTCTCGGCATCTTCAATGACCCCGTCTCTGCCCATTGAAGAGGATAGGGGTGCGCGCGTGAGGCAGGATATGTTGGAGTTGATAAGCTTTTGATAGCGGCAAGGGCCCCTGCATCGGGGGGTTAAAGTGACCCTTCAGCGGCATCGGCGGGGAGAATCCCCACTGGATTGGAACCCCTAGGTGCAAGGATAAGGTAGGTAGGTACGCTTCCAGGTTCCTGTCGGCGTCTGCTCCCCGTCCCACTCGCCGTCGGCTTCGGGGAATGATGCAGTGAAAAAGGCTTCAGGTACACCAGCTCAGGGCTTGCTGTCGTAGGCAACGACCATCGTACGATTTTCACCAATCAGGTTCTGAGATCTTCACTCCCTCACAACCTCACCTTGAGTGAAGTAACAATCTGACCCGTTGGATTTGCAGCTCAATTCAAAAACTCTTCGGATCATCGGTTATAAAAGAAGTACCCGTCATCGACGTCATCGACGTCATCATCACCTCCCTCCGCACACGCGCACACGCGACTGCCGGCGCCCCGGCCGCCATGCCCGCAAGATGAAGTCGTACGACCAGATGAAGAGCGCCGAGGCCAACGACGCCGCGTGGGAAGCAACCAGAGGAGCCGTCGTCGGAGCGGCGAGATGGGGCCTCGGCGCCGCAGTGCTCGGAGCCGTCGCATACAAGTTTTCGCCGTTGTATAAGGGACTCACGATTCAGTTCAAATGGTAAGGCGTCACGCGAGCCCGTCTTATATGAACCGATTCGGATGGGCTGATACGGCATGCAGCTACGTGCAAATGTCCGCCATGGTGCTCGGCAGCATGCTTGAGGCGGATCACAGATTAAGAGAGTATGAAGCCAAGATCAGGATGCAAAAACGCGTCTTGAGGGATAGAGCCAAGTGGGAGAGGTTCGAGCAGGAGTTTCTCGAGAACCCGTCGGAAAGGAAGTAAACCGGCTACATCACCGACATCCATGAGTGCGGTTCAGCCAAAATGATGCGAAATGTCTTCGTTTTGGTGTTTATCACCGGATATTAAATCCATGTTTTTTTTGCTACACGTCAAGGTACCACAGGCCTAAATCCCACAACGCCGAATCATGCAAGTCATTAGTTTCCACCAAAGGGCTACCAGCTTTTCCATCGCATTATTTTGACGGTACTTCAAACTTCTTCGGGTCCATGTTGATCTTGCAGAGCCTCGCCACGCAGCCGCTCAGTTGCAGCAGGGTCTGTACGCCTTCGAGGATCTTCATGTGCGTGAAGCCAATTTCCTTGATGAACTCCAGCTTAGAATGTTCGCTGAGCGTGGGAATTGTCTTGGTGACCTTGAACATGGTGCTGATAATGTCGTGGCTTGAGTAGCCCAAATCCCACAACTCCCTCAGGCTATCCAGCGCCGAGTCGACATTGCCTTCGTAGCACGCCTTGAGCATAACTTGAACTTTGATTGGGTGGGGTTGGTCCACGACTTTGAAGACATTTTCGCCGGATACAAATCCGAAACCAGCAAAAGTCGACTGCAGGTTGTTGATGGCTTGTCGCATGTCACCCTCGGCGCTAAAGACGAGCGCCGCCAGGCCGTCGTCGCTGTACTCCACCTTCTCCGCCTCTATGATCTGCATAAGACGCTTGACGACCTGCTCATCGGTCAGGCGGGCGTAACGCAGGATGGCACAACGGGACTGCAGCGGCTCGATGATCTTGTTGGACTGATTGCAGGCGAAGGCAAAGCGGGTGGTGTTGGAGTAGATTTCCATCGTGCGGCGAAGAGCCTGTTGCGCGCCAGATGTCATGCTGTCGGCTTCGTCGAGGATAACCAGTTTGTGGCGGCCTTGAGGCAGGGTGACCTTTTTCTGGGCGAAGCCTTTGATGCGATTACGGACAACGTCGATACCTGCAACTCGGAGTCAGCAACCGCAGTATAGAACGCGTGCATTGACTTCGCACCTCTCTCGTCGGAAGCGTTCAGCTCTAATACGGCCTCTTTGTAGGATTCTCCGAGCAATTGTCTCGCCAGACAGAGCACACTCGTCGTCTTTCCGATACCAGGCATGCCCGAAATGATGACGTGTGGCATGTTACCCTCCTTCGCAATAATCTTCAGTCGATCGATCGTTTCAGTGTTTCCGACGACATCGTCCAGGAATACTGGGCGGTATTTCTCGACCCTATGGAAATGCATCAGTATCCTTAACCCTAAATGATGAACGGGAGCAGCCTACCAGGGAAGCTCGTAGTTGGGCACGCCATTCGAGGCGGCGGTCAAAGCCTTCTTGGCTGCAGACGTAGATGACTCGCCAGCCTCCTCGGGCTTCGCGATGGACTTCTGTGCAGGCATGGTGTTTACGCCTGTCGGGGTTCTCATGAAGATGCACAGCTCGATGCTAGTCAGAGTTCTACACAGATGGCTGAGAGGAGCACTTTACGCGATGCTGGTTGGAAAGACGCGTCTGGCGACTGGCGCTAGGCTCGATCAGGTTAGCTCACCAGTGCTCGGGGAAGCCCCACCATCAACGGACGTTCATGAACATGCCCGGACGAAGTGATATCCAAGCAACACGCACTCTGACCAAGAGATAGTCCTCTTAGAATGACAAAGGCATCTTCTATGAGAGATATATTGAAGGTTTAGTATCTCAGAAACTATGAGCAAGCAATGTAGCGAAAGAACTCATCGGTAGGGTGGGTACAGGCCAGGAGTAACAAGTAACAAGTCATGCCGGTACCTAATCAAGGTCTCAATTCATACCAATTTTCGGCAGTCGGTCAGTTCCAGGGCCACGCTGTATCATGATCATGGTCTTGCTCCAGGACTCAAAGCCACAAATGTGGCATTTGTAGGTAGGGAGCGACATCCTTAACGACGCCACTCTCTTCAAGAACATCATCGTAGCGGTAGCGAGTCGAGCGAAGATCGAAGTACACTCGCGCTCCTAGACGATGACTACCTTACCTATCGTAGGCGGACAAGAGTGGGGCTAACAATGACAACAGTTGCGATAAGCATCGGCCCGGTGCTCCTTCGAATGGTCCGTGCGCTCATGGAAACTGCCCATCCTAGTTCGTCTCTCGGCTGTAAGAAGAAACACCGACACCTCGACTGAGAGACCGGGAGCTCACTCCGGCACGAGCTGAAGATGAGCCACGGGAATTATATTCGACGCAATAATCCCAGCGTTTTGCCAATGCCGCAGATGATCATCCCTCACGGCGGGATCTCTGTTCGCTTGCGTGACTCTAGGAGCTATGATGTGGAAACGTTTTCTAAAACTGCTGCACCATTTCGTTCTTGTCGTCGTGCTACCAAAAAGATGCTCGACTTGCTTGAAATGGTCAATAACTCGGGCAACCTCGCGCCTAGTTCCCTTCCTGATTTCCAGGGCTGCAGCATCACCACAATCATTCTCGTTCTCACGGGCATCACCGAACGGGGATCCATCCTATGAGAGTAAAGTCGCTTTCGGCTTGGCTTGTCATCGAAAGATGGAAAATGAAGAAGCGCGCGCAAAGCTCCACCCTGACCATGAGGCCCTGGAAGTTGGGCAAGCGGAAATGGATGCTTCGAAGTACCTTGTCTGGGCGGACTGGTTCTCCAGTGTCACAGAGTCGTGGGGGAACGGCTGTCATCCGACCAATTCAATGACAGCACCGGACGAGATGTCGAGGACGGGAGCTACCACCATGCCCATGTGGGAAAAGGCTTCTGCACTCCTGCGACTTCGGAATCCATCCACCCCAGGCCATACCGTCGCCGAAAACAATGCACAACTGCCATCGAGCTTCAACCTGGGGGACCCGTCGCTTGAAGCGGATCTTAACAACGACTTGCACAACTTTAATGAGAACCGAATGCAACTGATGGGCCTCACGGGCATAGACATGCTGGATTTTGGGTTCGGCCAGAATACTACCAGTATCTAGTCGACTCAGCACAGGCTAAACTTCGTTAGAAGGGTACAAGACGGTATCGGCCCCAACGAAATCCTCCTTCAAACTCCTGATGCTGGCGAAGCGCGCTAGGAGGTTGGTACTCGTGGCCCTGTCGTTCGTTCCGCTAGCTCGACCACCTCCGAATGGCTGGTGACCGACAACCGCGCCACTGCTTTTGCTGTTGATGTAAAGGTTACCCGCATTATGGCCGGTGCGATGGTGAGATTGGCGCCGATTGCCGTGAAGGTGAAGGGGCTGGTGGCGTATACGAAGCCCTCGAGAGGACGGTATTCAGTTCGGCTAACGTGACTACGTTAGAAGCCGATATATTGAGTTGCGTCAATGAAACTCGAGCCTTACTTCCATACACCGGGGTCACCAAGAGACCCCCAACTCAGACACTTGTAAACCTCAACAGAAACCACGGAATCTGCTTCTCTCTCCTTGGTGCCGACTTCCGCCTGTTGCAACAGACTGAAGCTGACTTCATCGGCCATTCCGAGCAATTGCCCGTACTGAATTTTCGTCAACGGCTGCCCCTCTCTGACGCGAGATTGCTGCAACTCATTGGCGGCAAGAACGCTGTGTTGGTTATGCGTGGCTAAGAAGAGCTCGAGCTGGGGGAACGAAGCGCTTAGCCGTACTAAAGTCTTTGTAATCCCGGCATAGGAAGCCCGTGTGCGATACTGTCGTAAGACTGATCCGTGTCTTCTTTGGTGTCGTTGATCAAGTTTCGCGGCTCCGAACTGATGTAAGCACCCCGCACTAGCTTGACCCCGAGTACGAAACCCTCTTTGCCGGCTACCTTCATGTGCCCGCTCAGGGTAGTTGGTGTGCTTTTGAGGTACGCTTGGTAGGTGTTGTATAGCACTGCACCTCTCTCGACTGTGTTGAATTGACACATGAGATCAATTGCCACTGCGTCTATCCCAGGCTGCACTTTGACTTGCTCAGCATCCACGAAGATGCGGGTCTTTCTTTCGACAGCACGGCAACACACTTCGGCGAGTGCTTCTGCCATCTGCTTCGGGAGAGGTCAGCCTGATGATAGAGTCTCAGATACCGCCGGTCCAGCACCTGTGAGTCTATAAAACCATCGGCGAGAGGAGTCTGATACTCGTGCTCGGGGGAAAACCCACTTGAGAGCCAGAATGTCGCCTTCACCAAGCATCTCAACGGTTGTGTGGACTCCATCGCGCCATGCATCGATTCCAGCGTCCTTCTCGGTCTCGGACGCAGTAGTCTGCTCCTTCAGCCCTAGCCCGACTTCTTCTTCAGCGAATGGTCGAAGTCACCTCTGCCTGGTTTTCGCCGGCGCAGAAGTGGCTGTATGAAGCACTTTTCATCAAACCGTGAAGCAGAGGATTCCTCTGAACATCGAATACCAAGAATTGCGTGGAGTTGTTCAGAAATCGCAGAGTCACCAGGGCAGGGTTTAGCAAGATCCGTTGAGAGAAAATTGTTGCTATCCATGGAGATCGAAGAAGAACTTTGAGGGGAAGCTTGGAGTGTGGTGGAAGCATTGTTGGTATCTTCGTGTTTCTCGATGCGAATCGAAGTTGAGGCATGGTGTTAGACAGGTAACGGGCTCTGAGGACGAGTCCTCTACTTGAGCAACCCCGAATTTGGAGGCGAGAAGATAATAGCTGATGCATGCTGGTCAGACCTGCTTGCATCAATCCAAGAGAAAGTCTAGGAGTTGACTTGATTTAGTGGTATAGAGTAACGCATGCGGTGAATTGCGATCCCTCGAGTTGGAGGGGTCGTAGGTACCACATCTAAACGTCGTCGGATGTGCGGTTTCGGAGGGGCGTACGGTACCCGACGTCGGGCACTGTGTTGTCGTCAGCATAAAACTCAACATGGATTATTCAAATCTAGAGCGTGTGCGAAGTCGGATGGCATCACTCTTTGCCGCGTGAATGCCACGAATATGGCAATCAGGGCGCCTTGCCGAAATGGTGTTCGCAGAGTGCGGTCATTAACTGAAATGGCATGATGGCGTGGCCAAGATGGAAAAACAATCACGCTCTTGAACATTTTGGAAACTTCAGGTCAAGTTTTGCCATACTAAAATTTTCTTGACCCACGATGCTTGTCGTTTGGTTTTCAAACTTTGGTCTTCCAAGCCTGATTGTTGAAGGTGTTGGCGCCCAAATGCAAGATGAGTTCAGTGAGGTGGGGAAACCGCTTGGCAACTCGAGAAGAGGCGAGGAAACAGTCAATCGCTCATATCGACGGATTGAATCAATTATGCCTCTTAAGCCTTGAAGTGCCTATGATTGCTATTGCCAGTGTCAACCTATTTCCACATTTAAGACGAATTATTCCAGCACCATTAACAAGCCTGCAACTTGGCCCCTGCTTGTTCCTGGAATTAAGGTACTGGTCAGTGCGTCAGTTCCGAGCTTCCAGCTCCACCATCACTTCAACCGGAGTTTACCCGGACTTGAGTGACGGAACCCAAGGGAAGCTGAGGGGCTGAAGGTACCTGATCTGAACAAGCCCCACCTTCCCGACCTGAATGACAGCAAGCTCCAAATTCGTAACCTCACATTTCAACAGCCCGCAACTCACGCCCTCGGCTCCGAACCCGTTTACCCGAAGATACCTCATCTGCCCACCATGGCTGCAAAGGGAGACAAGATCGAAAAGATCATCACGAGACTGCAGGCTCGCATTGGCGAGGGCCAGTTCTACGAGGCCCAACAGCAGACGCGTGTAGTGGCCGCTCGCTACATCAAGGCCGCAAACTGGCCTGCCGCTATCGACATCCTCTACAATGTCGCCCAGTCCCTCCTCAAGGCCGGCCAAGGAGGCTCTGGCGGCGATCTGTGCGTCATGCTTGTTGACGTCTTTAAGCAGGCAGAGCTCAAGCCTGACGCTGCGAACAAGGGCAAGCTGCTGACCTGCTTGCGTTTGTTTCCTGCCCAAGAGCCTACCAGGAAGAAGTTTGTAGGAGAGATGATTGCGTGAGTATAAAGAGCCGTGAAGCACGGAGGGAGCTTCTCGCTGACATCAGGATGCAGGTGGTCGTCCAAGTTTGGTGAATACCCCGCAGGCGACGCCGACCTGCACCACGTCGCCGGATCACTTTACGCTGAAGAACACGAGCCGTACGAGGCGGAGCGACACTTGGTATTGGGAACGAAGGACTCGGCTGAGGTTCTCGCTCGCATGGAGTATACTTGGTACAAGGAAGACGACTCGCACACAGCCCCGCTCTACGCCGCCCGCGCGATCCTCCCATACCTTCTCGTTGGCAACGTCCGCGCTGCAAACACCTGCTACCGCCTCTTCACATCCTCTCTGAATGAAGATAACAAGGGACTCGGTGTCCAGGACGTCAGCAGCAACACTGCTGACCTACGCATATTCCCAGGCCTGCCCCTCCTCAACTTCCTTGGTCTGCTCCTGATTGCCGTCCAGCGCGGCGCTCCCGACGTCTACAAGCAGCTCGTTACGAAGTATTCTGCCAACATTTCCGAGGTTGGCGCGTGGTCCGAGGCCCTTGAGTTGGTCGCTGAGATGTACTTTGGCGTCACGCGCCCGCGGCAAAGCAACCCGCTCATGGACATGATGGGCAGCTTGTTTGGCGGACCCGGCGGCGGTGGTGCTCCTCAGCAGAGACGGCCTGCGCCGAGACGTGTTGAGGCACCCCAGGCCGAGGGGCTTGACTAGATGCACCAGTTGTTCGGCGTAAACAGTCCGCGTGCTTGGCGAGCATGATCATGATGAACGCGTGGGATGAGTACAAAAACGGCGCCATAGTGGCGCCAGGCGATTGGCTCAGAAGGCACGAGGCGGCTCTGGCTCGGCCTCGTACTTCCAATTGTCTTCGGCGAGAGCAGCAACCTTGGCTCGCAAACTGGCCCTCACGGCTTCGAGTAGTTCTGCAAGGATCAATTAGAACGAGCTCGCTGGGAGGAAAGGTTGGGTTGTCAGGAAAGAGACGGACCTTCAGGTTGTTCGCGGACCGCGGTGTGGTTGACCTGATGCTGCTTCACAGCTTCCGCAAGCCGTTGCCGCTCCTCTATATCAATAGTTAGCATAATTAGCTCTATACCCGCAATTGAAACATTAGTAGAAAGACGTACTCTTGCTCTCCTCCCGATCATCCAGGGCTGCCTCATCCGCCTCATCAAACACCAGCGTCGGCAGCTCTCCGAGCTCAATCTCTCCCTGCTCGTCGCGCACCACGATCTCAAGCGGCCCTTGCGGAGCCGCGCTGCCGTCGGAGAGAACATCGACGTCGAGTCGCAACGTCTCGGCCGAGTTACCGGACGAAGACGGTGCCGCTGCCGAAGCCATGACTCCAGCACCACCCGCGCCTGTGGCCGTCGTTGCTGTCGCACCCGTGGGACCTGTCGGTCGTCTGGTGAGGCCTTGGAAAAGATTGCGACGGACTTGTCGTCTTGGGGCGCCTGGCGGCGGAGGAGGAGGAGGAGCTTGTCGCGTTCTGTCGGCCATGGTTTATGAAGTGGGATGGGGGGGGGGGGGGGGTGTGGTTTGCTTCCTAGCTTGGTTTGTTGCTTGCTTTTTTTTTCCCCGGTAGGTAAGGGGCGTATTAGTCTGAAAAATTCCTCATTCAATCGAGATTGCGTCGGCTCTAATGATGTTAACTTGGAAAATAAAACAATGAGTAGGTAGGGATGTCGCTTGTATCGCTACGTCAGTTTTTCAAATGTCGTTGTCGGCCGTCTCTCTGTTTACTTGCGATGGGTGAGACGTCGCCCCGGGCACCGCTACGCTACCTAAGTTGTTATCGATAGGCCACAGTGCGCGCAGCTTGATGCTCCCCTAACTTGACACAGTCGAGTGTCAGTTGGTTTCTCGTTTCACACTCAAGACTGTCTTAACCCATACAGTCTAGGTCAAATTGATATCTTGACGTCTCTTATTTGGCCAAATAAAATATTAGGATGCATTCAAAGAAGCCATGTACTCGTAGAATTTTGTTACAGAACCATCCTAGCATCGGCAATGCATGATTCCCATTACGTATCGTACATTAAGAAACTCCCACACCATGATGAAGTCATCAAGAAAGAGTCCGTAGCCCAAAAGACCCAAAATAACCACAAAGAAAGTAAGACAGACGTACAATAGAAAACGCCGAGATATGCATAGAGTTACCCCGAACCAAACCTGTGTCATGACCGCTTGAAGCCCGCCCCTTTTTTTCAACATTGCCTTTGTAGTTTCGCAAGACGCATGAAAAATTCCAAGATGCTGCTCATCCCACACATACCCATTCGGCAAAAACGCACCAGCGAGCGGTACGATCCGCCAGGACAAGTCCCCTCCAGACGCCCTTCTCGGAACACTTGATGATTGTCTCCCAGGTGCCACCATCGCTGGCCTCCTCCTCGATTCCCCTACTGCCGACGCTTATTCCCCGGCGATCCTCCTTCCGCATAAGACGGAGGATCTTGCCGCCGGGGGTCTGAATCGCCAGCTTTGCCGGTTTCTTCCCAGATGACCCCACGCCGGAGTTGGACCCGCTGACGTTCGAAGCAGTCATGCTCAGAGCTGAGCTTGGCCTCGCGAACGGGATCGGGCTTGCGCCTCCGGGATTCGACGATGGTGTCATGGGCGACCCGACACCGCCAGACACGGTGCTGGGGTGTTGTCGGATCGCAAAAACGAAGGTGTTATTCAGAGCCAGGCGTTGACATTGGGGCTGAACAACGTAAATGTCGTGACGTTGGGCGTGAGGCGTTGGGTGTCTCGTCACGAATTCGTACGGGGGGTTTTCTCCTGTATGAATGATTGGCAGCGCAAACGCCACCGGATGAGGTATGTCCTTGATGCTGTGCATCAAGCCACGCTTGCCGGCGTAAATCTTTAGAGTGCCTTGACCCTCATCACCCGGAAGTAGTGCTTTCACCGTGTAACGCTTGGTTCCGTTGAACCACTCTGCTTGGGCCAGAGCCCTCTTCTTCACCATTTCTCCACTTTCAAAAACATCACCATCTGCGTCCCGGGTGTAGCCCCGAACCTCGACCTCGGCCGCAACCTCCACATCTGGTGGACAGTTGAACTTAATATGGACCATCTCCAGATCTTCGATACGAGTTGCCGCCGTGTTATAGTCAACCATCTCGAGATCGTTCTTGAAGTAAGGAGGGCAAGCGCATGGAAGATTGAGGAGGACTTCATGCGCCTGAGGTGGGCACAAGTGTTGTTGAGCGTGATGCTCCGGAATGTGCGTCCAGCAGATCTCTGTTGGCCGCGCGAGAAACCACCAGAGGTCAGCGGTGCCGTTGCCGGCGCTCGAGTAGAGATGCCGTTTTGGGTACGATGGACTAGCCATGCAGCAGTCTATCATACGCCACTCATTGTCGACTATCACAGCATTCCACCAGTGGTTGGCTCGAGGCATGATGTTGTGTTCTGGGATCTCGCCCGGCGTCTTGAGGTATCCACGAACCATTTCGCAGTGGAGGTTGACCGCAGTACACATTTCTTGCACCAGAGCAGCATACTCCTCGGCGCAAGCTCGTTTTGTCTGTACTACTCTCCGTGTGTCAACTTCGCCCTCGAAATCCTCTTCCCAGCAGATCTTTTCCGACACCCATGTGAAGATGGCTCGAAGTCTCTGCACGTCGCTGCGATAAGGCCGGCAGACGTAGGTCGTTGCTAGAGATACCGCTGTCGTCATTGGCGGCAGGCTACTCAAGAATCTCGAATTCTTGTCCACTTGCGTAAGGTTTATGGCTTGGTAATCGACGGGGTCCTCGACTGGTAGTCCGTCAGCCCCTTCGTCGCCTTCAATGCCATCGTACAGCTCGTCGACGGGATTCAAGGCTGGGTAATCGAGCATTTGACATCTGTCTCGCCGTTCATTGCGTTCGTTTTTGCTGAGCGAGTTCGAGCGGTTGACATCTCTGCGAACCTGCACCCAGTCGACGCCGTTCCCGTGAACCATGTCCCTGGTAGCTTCCCTGCCGAAGCCAGTGCTTCCCATGCCTGTAATGTTGGATATCGCAGCGCCAGCGGGAGACGCCACATTGGGCATAGAGCGGGCGAACGGCGATGATCTTGGGGAGTCACCGCCCATGGCAATACTACTGCGTCCGGATGCCACTCCTGTCTTGGCTGTGTCGAGAAGTTTCTTGAAAATGCTTCGTTTTGCGGGTTTCGGGGTAACAAGACCACCAAGTCCTGCGTCTTCAAGAAATCCTGCTTGTGATTTCGGTCGAGCCACATCGGACGCGTGACTGCTGTGGTAAGTGACCCCAGTGAATGGAGTCTCGGGTCGATCAATGTCAGCATCACGCATTCCCAGGGCACTCTGAGCACGCTTTTGGGTCTTCCGAGCAAGACTGCCTGCGCTTGTAGCGCTAATGGCGCCGGCTGAGGAACCACTCATCAAACTCCTGTCGCTGCTCTGAGTCGTCGAACTCTGGTTGCCGGACGATGCGCTGGTGGAGTTCGTCTTTGTCGTAAAAGTCCTGTTCAGTACGTTCCGACCAATATCGTAAGCCGACTTCTTCCCCCGAAGTTTCCTCTCTTCCGGTCCGCCCATAGATGATTTCGGCCTCTCGTAAAGTGCGCCTTTCGGTGGCGGCTTCGGTGCCTCGTCCTCAAGGTCAGCCATGCTTGCGCTGTGTTGGTGCATTTTTTTGAGGCGGCTTTCCATACGCTCGACGTAATTACTGAGTTGAGGCAGTTGCTCTTTGTCTTCCCTGTGTCCGTTCTGGTAGGATTGATCGCGCGAAGATCCACCGCTCCACGTCTCATAACCCTCGTCCTGCTGTGCGATACCCATCGATGTTAATGGTCTCTGGTAAGTATTCTTCCTCCTCTGACGGTCATTGACCATGTTGAATGATTCAGGGGACCATGGATCCAACGGCGGCTCTGGAGTCGGGTCTCGAGGCATTCCCAGCGCATCCAGCTGCTCTATAACACCATCCATAGCTTCTCGCAATGGAGATGGAGTCATGTGGCTGGCCGATGGAGAAGGTGGAGCCGGTGATTCACCTCGTTGGGTTTGGATAGCTGGCGGTCGGTGAGAGTACGATAGGTGAGACCCCTGTCTGTCCAGCGGCGGATGCCGGTTCTCGTACGAAGCGTTGGAGCCCTGGCGTACAAGATCGAGCCGCTTGTCGAATGAGCTATTCGAACCGTGTCGTGGTACGTTGAAGCGATCGTCATAGGAGGTATTAGACCCATGGCGAGGAACATCGTGCCGACTGTCATACGAAATGCTCTGCTTATGTCGCGGTGCCCCCACATGTCGATGCGGCGGCGGTGGGGGTGGTGGAGGAGATTCAACCTTCCCTTGAGGTGGTCGATAAGGCTTGTAGCTGAAAGAAGGGGCGGGAGACGGATCTCTCGAGCCGTGACGGGGAGGTGGCAGGGGCGACGGCCCCCTATCAGTATTGTACGAGTTGACTCTAGATCCGTGACCATAGTCAGGAATGGGGTCCCTCGATCTCAGGTCGTGATCAGGATTGGGTGCCCTGGCCCGATGGTGGTCTGCAACCGGGGTCCTGGCTCGGTGGTGATCAGGAACTGGCGTCCTGGTGCGGTGATGATCCGGGATCGGTGTCCTGGATCGGTGATAGTCCTGCACCGGCGTTCGCCCTCTCGGAATGTACTGCTGCGCGCCATCATTGAAAGAGTTGCCCCTCGATACGTAACCGCTGGGAGCTGGTGACGTGTAAGCTCGCATTCTAGTCGAGGCAGTATCGTTGAAAGAGTTCTCCCGCGAAAGTGCTGCCGAAGGCGCCGGCGACCGATCTCTGAGCATTGAAGATGGTGCTGGAGATCGATCTCTCCTGCTGCTCTCAGGAGCCGCGCTGTGAATGGATTCACCCGAATGACCCCTAGGCCTCGCATGAGGGTTGGTCCGGTATACCTCAGGTTGTTTTGCTGCGGTGTAGTGTGGCGCCTTCGCATAAGCCTCGAAGGGCTTTCGGAACGTTTTTGACTTTTGTGGTGTGCTTGAGCTCGGTGAATCCGCAAGAAGAGGGCTGACGGATCTTGTAGTCGGTCGGAAGTCGGAAGGAAGAACCTCAACGAAGTTGGAAGGGAATACGCCCACAGTCCTCCTGTCTCGATACAGTCTGCCTGTCCACCACGAACCATCTCCAGCATTTAGACATTCGATCAGGTCGCCTTCGATGAAGCCGAGATCTCGCTTGGACTGTGATGGGTAAAGTCAGCCGCTGAAGTCGCGTCGGCCAAATAAACAAATGCTACAAACCTCTCCTCCCCAAGAGTAAACAGCCCTACACCAACACGGAAACCGCATCGGCAGGGGCGGCGGTGCTGGTACCATCTTGAGGTTTGGGTTGCAAGATGGCAATGAGCAAGTGGTCGACGATCAATTGGCGGTCGATATCGAGTGCCTTGGGTGATGGTTGCGGAGCCCGGCACTCGGCTCGCGCAGGAGCAGGTTTATTCGACGCGATTTTGTAAGTTGCGATTGGCAATCGCCGCCATACAAAACCGGGCGCGGGCAAGAACGAAGCGGACGGTGTACGGCCGGGTCGGGAATGGCGAGGTGAATTCAAGCTCCCACGACGAGGCAAAGCGAAGCGAGACGAGACGACTCCGGAGGCTGAGAAGTCAAGACTCAAAACTCGTGAAAGTTGGCTTCGGACGAGATTGAGGAATGCAGCAAGTTTCGCGTGCACATCGACAATGACCTTGTTGGAGTGGGTAATCAGGAATCCGAGTTGACGTGAGATGGCAAACGAAGTCGGGCACAACTTCCAAGAAGGGGATGCGGTGAATGTCAGTGCCAGCCGGGGGGGGACCCAGGGCAACCAACAAACAGAGGGGCGCGTTGGCGGGGCGACAACTCCAAACATGAACTTACAAGTTACAACGAGAAGCGTGCTGGGGGCGCTCCAGTCGGGGCGCTGGTTGGCTCCAAGAGGCGACAAGCTCGCAACGGGTTGCGACCTCCTGTGCGGCTGGCGCATCTCCACCGGCGACTAGCGGGCCCCCTTGGCACGGCGCTAAGCCTGGCCTGGCGCATCTGTGCCCCCTGGACCTTGGTCACCGCCTGCGATGCCGTGCAAGGGACTGAGGTACGGGAAGGCTTCCTGGTCCAACCGTCCAACAGACAGAGTGTGCCTGGATCGCTGACGATATTCGTCCCTTGACGTGGTACTTTTTTTCCGACAACTTTACTCGCTGAGATATCGAGCTACGTCCCCTGCTCCCTGGCCCGCCGGCAAAAGGCTTGTCTGTCTTGCCTCTGTCTCCGAGCAGCCAGTGCCAGCAAACCAACACACCGAAGGGCCAACCTGGGACTGTCTCTGGGGGCCCTGCATGCCACATCAACCGCTAGACTGAACTGGCCATCTGCAAGGTAACGCAGTCATCGTAGCCATCGCTGGCCTCGACCAAGGAACAAGACGTAAAAGAGAGGTAAGAAGGGTCATGTTGGCATGCTGCTGGCACGCAAACGACGCAAGCACACGACTGTCTTCCTCTTCTCGCAGGTCACAATTACATTTCTCTTCTTCTCTGCAACAAACCAGACCTACCTTATCATACCACTCCCACGTCCAACTCCTTCCATCTCACTCTCGCTCTCTTTCATCCTCTTTTGTTTGCGATTCACGATGATGCTTCAGAAACAGCGGCTTCCCACCGGCACTTTTTCGTTTGCTTTTCTGTATCAAGATCGGCTGACTCGCCCCGGTTCATAGAACCCTGCTGCTAATTACGGTTCCCCAGAGCTCCCCCAGCTATACCAAAACGGAAGAAAGTAAACAAAGGGCCCAAGCTTTGCGACGACCAAGCCCACAGAACCACCACTACGCATACTCTGTACAAGCCAGGCACACACCCACACATACAAACACACACACGAAATCGCACCAAAGCACGGCGCCGCTTCGTACCGCACACCTGGACCTGGTCCTTGCTGCCCTGGCTTTGGATACCCGAAAAGTCGCTGGCAACCCCAAGCAACCGAGCCACCGACGATCCGCTTGCTTCCTTGGAGCCAGTATTGCTTTCGCCCGGTCTAAAATACAAGCCAGGCCGTCCTGACTGACAGACGACAGCCCCATTCCCTGGATACCCTTTTCTTTTCTCGAAACTCTTTCCTAGCACCATCCTACAAGCGCACATTTCCGCTTCTCGACTCCCTCCGTTCTCGGGCTTCTGGGTTGAATGCCAGCTTCTCCTTATCTCTCGCTCCATTTCTGTCGGCGGTCTTGATTGCATTGAGAGATATACGGTGAAATGACGTCCAAATCGGCCGCGATGGCGGACGAAGGTGTTGCCGAACATTACCAGGTGCTCGAGGAGCTTGGTCGTGAGTTTTTGGGAGTCCACTGGATCATTAAGCATGCGCGCTGACAGACATCAGGCGGAAGCTTTGGAGTCGTCTACAAGGCCATTGAGAAATCCACTGGCGAGACTGTCGCCATCAAACACGTAAGTCATCAGCACCGAATTTTCAGCCGCCGCATGCCGCTGACCCGCAGTTGCGCAGATCGACCTCGAATCCAGCGAAGATGACATCCAGGAGATCCAAGGCGAGATCGCGGTGCTGAGCACATGCGCCAGCTCGTTCGTCACTCAGTACAAAGGCAGCTTTTTGCGCGGTCATAAACTCTGGATTGTCATGGAGTATCTTGGTGGTGGCTCATGTCTGGACCTGGTATGTCACTAGGAATTTCGACCATTACGCCTGCGACACAGCTAACAGTCTTCAGCTCAAACCTGCCAACTTCGCCGAGGTCCACATTGCCATCATCTGCCGAGAACTACTTCGCGGTCTTGAATACTTACATGCCGAAGGCAAGATCCACCGAGATATCAAGGCTGCCAACGTTCTGCTCTCCGAGTCAGGGAGGGTTAAATTGGCCGACTTTGGTGTTGCTGCTCAATTGACCAACATAAAGTCCCAAAGAAATACGTTTGTGGGAACCCCCTTCTGGATGGCGCCGGAGGTTATCCAACAGGATGGTTATGGATTCAAGGCGGATATCTGGTCGCTCGGCATCACGGCGATGGAGATGGCCAACGGCGAGCCGCCTCTCGCACACATTCACCCTATGAAGGTCCTCTTTCACATCCCCAAGAACCCCCCTCCCCGTCTGGAAAGCGGCTTCAGCAAGGACTTCAGGGATTTCGTGGCGCAATGTCTCGTCAAGGATTCCGACCGCAGACCGTCAGCCAAAGATCTTCTCCGTCATCGCTTCATCAGGTCGGCCGGCAAGGTGGAGGCTCTCCAGGAATTGATTGCACGCAAGCAGATGTACGACGCGAATCAAAATCGGAAATCGCATCCCATCTTCTACCAGGAAACACTTCACACCATCTCTGCTAAGGACGACTCAGATGAGTGGGTGTTTGATACGGTGAAGTCGATGGCGCCCAGGCCAAGGACCATTCGGACACGGAAGCCATCCTACTTCGCGGCGGAAGAGGCCATGCGTCGCCTCGACGTTAAGGATGCTCCGCTCGGCCCCCCTTCTCCCGCCTCCGGTACAGTGCGCCGGTCAACCGTCCGGCGTCAACCCTCGAGCCGCCAGGCTTCAGCCACACAGACCCAAGCAAACGGGTCCCCTCGTGGAACGGTCGCGAGAAGACCGCTCCAGCCAGATATGTCGTACGGCAACTCTGGATCTTCCGTGCGGCTCTTTCGTCGGGTCCCCTCAGACGGCTCCGTCACTGCGCAAACGGAGCTTTCCGATTCCCTTGACACGACTGTTGGCAACGAGAACAGAGCACCGACAAGAGGAGCATCCGTGGAACCAAACAGTAAGGAGGGCATGCTTGGCCGGCGGTTGTTCAACAAAGCCATCGACCCCACACTCGCAGAGCTTCACGCGCAAACCTCGGGTTTACAGAAACGGGAAGCATTGGCGAAACTGACCGATGCCTTCGCTCTTTTGGACTCAGTCGACCCTGAAGGAGCGTACCATGTCATGCGCAGTTTGATGGGAGCGGTCTCTCAGGATGCTAGGTTGACCACGGCTCTGATGCCCCAACAGTCCATCAAGATCCCATCAGACGGCACTCCTCAGGGCACTGTTATTATCAAGAGCGCCGCGGCGACACCCGACAGTCCGAATAAGTTGGTCTTGGCATCGAACAATCCGCATTTGAAGAGTCATAGGAGGCGCAACGGCTCGTTCGCTACTCCCGAGTCGACCGAGAAGGAACGAGACCGTGAGAAGTTGGCCATGGAAACCAAGTACCCCGGTCGCCAACCTCGACCTGGAATGGAGCACTGCAAGCAGCTGTCTGACGTGCTCTACGGTCGGTGGACGGATGGGTTAAGAATCAGATGGCCGGCTGTCTAAGCGCGGCTATTTGACATGCGTCCTGCACGAAGCAGATGAGAAGACAGACGGTTTAACATTATTATTCACACGAGATACGCTGTATGATGAGAGTGTATGACCACATCACGCATACGGGTTTGAACAGTACACAAAAGCATTGGGCGAATTTTTTAGCACCGGGAGAGTTTTTGGACGTTTGGGAGATTGAGATACCGGGATTGGATTTCTGGGGGTTTTTGATGATGGGTCGACTAGGCACGTAGCTCTCATGACTGATGATATCTGCACGGCCGATCCAGGTTTGTCTCCGTCGCACAAGTTGGCGTTTTGGCTGTTTTCGATTGTTTCGCTGGTAGGTAGATCCCTCGTAGGTAGCTTCAAGATTGCGTCCCAAATAGAACGAATTGCGCAACGCACCAAAATCCCCTCATCTAGTGAGCTTTCTTCCCAAGGTTCCGCAATTTCTTTTTCCATCTTCATGAGCAGAGAGGCTAACGCTTCTCCGGAGGTTGCTCATGGATGTCACCTGCGCGTCCGCTAGACTCGTCATCAATGTCCTTGACCATCTGCGTGACACCAAAGAGCTCATCCATCCTCTCCAGACTGGGGCCTTGGGTCTCCGGAATAAAGAAGAAGACGAAAAGACCCATGGCGAAACCAAAAACGCCAAACATGGAAGAAGATGCCCTGTAGAGAAAAGAACTTTAGCATCGTTATCTGGACACCAGTTGCAAAAGACTCACATATCCCTTATAACCTATCGTCAGTTGCAACGTCAAGACAGTGCGGGCGATGGTGAAGTTGAACAACCGCTGGGCCAACGCAGCTAGCGCAACGTTCATGGCGCGCAGACGTGCGATGGGGATATTGGAAACGAGGATCCAGCAACTTGGGCCCCAGCCGAACTGGAAGATGACGGTCCAGAGGCAGATGCATGTGATGGCCACGTAGACGAAGGGCGGGATCTGGTAACACGGAGACTCGTTAGAAACAACACGCTTTACGTCTGGAGATATGCCCTGAGATGATCACATATAGGCTGCCCCTCCACTGTGGGAGACTGACACGTCCGTAGATACCGACAATGAACATCACGATACCTAGGGGGAAAGCCGGTCCATATCAAGCTCCAGCGTCGGCCGAGAGAATCTGCGACGAAGATGAGGAAGCACGCGCAGGCGGCGACTCTGAGGACTCCGTCGATACAATTGGCGAAGAGGGACGACCTCATGCCGAGATTTTTGAAGATCTCAGGGGCGAAAAGATTCTATGCGAAGCACAGGTTAATTATGGAGAGTTCGGCGTTTGCGTGTTGCACTCACAGCCGCGTTTGCCCCGGCCATCTGCTGCCAGATCATGAGCATGATCGATATCATGGAACGATTCCTGTTGCCGGGGATAAGCCACATCCAAACAAGTCGTCGCTTGGATATATGAGTGATTCCCCGGGTAGACCTTTGAGATTGACGAGGAACTCTTTTGTCTTCTCCCAATGGTCTTGCTTGGCGCACCATCTGGGGCTCTCGGGGCAGAAGAACATGCCGATGGAAAGGAGCACCGCTGGTACGGCTTGCATCGCAAGAGGCACGGCATACAGCGCTTTCCTCTCCACGTGCGGGAGGCTTCCGTAATTTATCAAGAAACTGAGCATGGTCCCCGGCTTCGGTGGAACTCAAGAAGTCAGTCGCAATCTTTTTCGGCTCGGGAAAGGCACATTATCCTTATGAGTCTGTGTAGCCACCGAGGTTTATAAATACGCCGTGCTTCGGTAACAGGAACACGGGACGTACTGACGATGAAAAGCTGGTAGAACGCGGTGAGCCCGCCTCTGATGGCCCTCGGCGCGCGCTCAGAGACGTAGAGCGGCGGCCGCGCTTGTCTATGAGGTAGGAAATGAAAAGACAGGCGGTGAGACAGCCGCACTGAATGGTCGACACGATGCTCTGGTCCTGGTTTGATTTCTCCGTTACGGCAGGCAGGCGTCGAAGTATCCGAACTGTTTCTGGGTCTCTTCCATGGCGAGGACGCCGCCAATAGCACCGCTGCCCCATCCGAAGAGTATACCGCCCGAGCAGGCTGTCATTGGGGAGATCAGAGGCTCATATGGATTTGAAATATGGTGAGTCGACTTACGGGACCAGGTTAGGGCGGCTACTCTCCATTCGTAAAATGTCTGGAGGATCCTCTCTCATCGCATCGTTCTTGACAACGCGCTGGAGAAACCCGGCAATGCCCATTATGGCTACGGAATAAGTAGAGTAACAAGTCACGATCAGAACCGAATTAACAAAATCGAACATGTGTCAGTGCTCTTGCGGAGAAACCGGCCAGGCCAGAAGTAACAGCGTTCTCATCATGTTGAGTATTCATGCGATCATCATGGGACCGAGACGTGCTCGCAGACCATGCGACGAAAATTACCAGCGCAGTCACTGAAGCTCATCCGCTAACTTCTTCACAGTAATACTAAGTAGACACGTCGAGAATCATAGTTACACGGACCGGTCAGTAGTCTCACAACATGTTGTCGATCGGCTTCGCTGAACCCGACGTCCTTCGACAACTTCCGGATCAGTTAGAAACGTGTGCTTACCATTTGATGTTTGATACTGACGGGGCCAAGGATAATACTCTCCGCTCGTTAATCTCAGCCTCTCGGTTGTTGTTGCAGAGTCCTTATCCCATGCTGTCGTTGCAATCGAGGTGTTGGGAAGGGTCGATTTTCCTAGATCGCTACTGATCAATTAATTTCACCTGGGTTGGTGCTAGCTGAAAGTAGGCCTTGAAAGAACTCAGAAATAATCGAGGATATTGAATTGAATAGGGAGGAGAGAACTCCTTCACCGCCAAACATGCATCCCTGGAAAGTCATAATGTGGACGCATGCTTCGTTCAAGACCCAAGAGACTTCTTTCTTAGTGTTGTGACTATCCAGGAGACGGAACGTAAATGAGCCCACAAGACGAGCGAGTCTCTAGCCTGAAGGCAATGACCGATCTTGCTATTAGCAAGTGCTCACCATCACAGTCCTCCACATGTATCATACCCAGCGTTTACAGTAACCCAACGCCTAGCTTCGATATCACATTATAGTTCAGAACATGACCTATGAGGTCCGCTACCTGTGCTGCGAGAGATGTATGAAACGCCTCCAGCCTTTGAAGTTTCCATATACCACATTGCCATCGTACTTGATCAGAGTCTTCTTTTCCGAGGTTGCCGATATTCAAGATAGTTCATGCGTTCAACCATGTAAAGGAAGGAGCACAACTTCTAGTGCCTTTTGCCACCCACTTGGGTAATTACACTTTCTCACACAAATTTAACCCATATCATGTGCTCTACTATGCACAACACACTTTATATAATACCTGGAAAGCTACTGCTACCTTCCACGCTTCCGCGTTCGCAAAAAAACATCGTTTGAAGGAGCACAACTTATCAAAGGACTGATGCTCGTCTTTGCCCCCTCCCTCGGCCCCCAAATCGCTTGCCGGAACATCACAAATGAAACGCAGTGAAAAGAGGGACACCAGCTCGCCAGCTTGTTCTCCTCATGTATCGAATGCATGGTTCAGATCGATGATGGGCCACCCGGCACTCGCACTCCGCAGAGCTGGAGTAAAAGCCGCATGATACGGAAGAAATGGGAATCGCGAATCCAATCCCGTGAATGCACGACACGGCGAAATAGCATTTCCAATCGCAGAATTCCATCGCCGAATTCCCCAAAGCCGCTTTAGCCGAAGATGAGAACTCGATAACACAAACCTCAAATTGGGGGAGTCCGCCGAGACACGCGACAACCCCTCTTGATCCAAATGGCGTGCTGCTCTGCTCTGCCTTGCGTGTGCATGCAAGGGATTAGATTTCCTGACTGCCGGATAGAACCATTGCCATGTCATGGCAGAGTATGATGATTTGGCTACCTTGCCTTGGTCTTCTGCCATGCCAGGTACGCCCTGTGTTCGAAATCGAACTCGCTCAGGGTCAAGCCTGATGTCTAGGTGCAATTCGCCTGAGACATGTTGCTATTGCGGTGTGAATTCCTCCGGGGAAATGATCTTTCTCGGGGGCGTCCTCGAGGCCCCTGAAGCTAATTGTACTGGTGGTCCTGGATTCGAGAAGACTTCCTCCTTGGAGCAACCTGGATGTCGGAATGAGGGGAGTGACGCAGCAGATGGACTTACTGGCCTTGCCAGATTTACAGGGCCTGTGCCCCACTAGAAATTGCTCTCGTTACGCTGAGTACCAGGAACGCGGCCAGGCTAGCTTGCTCTATAGATTTTTTGTTTCCATCTATTTTTCAATTCAAAACGCCCAGATCGTCTAGTTGGTTAGGATGATACGTTGTGGTCTAGTTACACAGCTGATCCGTGTTGACGGCGGTTCGAATCCGCCTCTGGGCACAATTATTTTTCCAGTTTGCGTTACTTTTTCAATGAACATGATGAGAATTGGGATGATGCCTCCTCCGTGCCTCTTGACACGAAAAGAGCCAAAGATCCCTGGCGATATTTAATGCGAGGAAAGTCGCTCCCCAGAAGTCCATCAATAAGCTGATGATGACGAGCTGAATGAAATACGAGAAGATCGGTGTACTGGGTATCTTTCATGAGCAAATAAACACCGACCGAATGTTCCCACTCCCCTTCACAACAAGCTCCTCCCCATCAAGCTTCAACTCCGAAGCCTCATCCTCTCGCGGCGTCAAATCAGGCCAGTCCCTCCAGAGCTCACACTGAGCGTGTCCCGTAAACTCATGCTTCCTGACAAGCTTCACAACCCGAAGCGCCTGCTCCATGTCACCGACCTCGAACAAGATAATCTTCGGCCTCAGCCACCTCGCCACGTCCAGAAGCCGCGCATAAAACACATCCGCGTGATCGCAGCCCTCATATGCCGGCACCGAGTCCCCAGGCACGAGCGCGAGTTTCGGCTCAAACTTGCGCACCGAGTATGCCATCTGCCCCTGGCCGTACGTCCACACGTCACGCGAGATGTACGGCGGATTCGAGACGAGCACGTCGCACGGCGGAATCGTCCTCATCGCTGCATCATCAAAGACGTCCTCGCGTCTAAACGCGACGCTCTTGTCATCGCTCAGGGGTAAAAGAGCCCCGGCATCAACATTCCGCCTAAGATTCTCCCGCGCCAGGTCAACGGCCTTCTCCGAGACATCGACACCGATGACATCCACCTCCTTCGCCCACCTCGCGAGACCCTCGTAGAGCCCGAGTGCAATGCATCCCGTTCCCGTACAAAAATCCACAACCCTCGCCGTGGACCCAAACAGGTCATGGGAAGAGGCCTTGAGCACATCGACGAGATACATCACGTACGCCTCCGTCTCGGCGCGGGGCACTAAAACGCCCGGCAAGCACCGGATGTCGAGTCTCGTCCCAAAGGGCTGCGAGCCGAGGACATACTGAAGCGGCACGCCGCGTCCCCGCTTCGCACACAGTCTCGCCAGGCGAGCTTCCATGCTTCCTGCTCCTCCTCCCCCTCCTCCTCCTCCTCCCGACAGCTTGGGTCCGCGATGCAGGGCCAAAGTCTCGCGCACATGCGCCGTGATCCACCGTAACTCGTTCATGGCCGACTCAACGTCGCGGCATGCGGGCAACAGAGTCCTGACGTGCGGAGAGAGGGCGCCGGCGCGGCGGAGGAGGGATGGTGGCAGGCGAGGCATGTCGGGTAGGTCATCGGCGGATTAAGCTCTGGAGTTAGTTAGGAGTTGTCGCATGTTGCGAATACGTAAGTAAGCTGACGTCTTCCTGGTAGTGGGTGGTGGTAGTGATGAATGAGACGGGACGAAAGTTTTTGTCGATGGAACGGGCGGATCAATCTTTCGATTATTGAGATGTTGTGGAATAATATTATGGATACTTTCTGGCATGACGGATCTCGAAGCTTTTCCAGCCCTTCTCCTCCCCGTCCAGGGAAAAGGGGATCTTGGAGCTTGGACCACTTCCTGCTGCAAACACCACATCCAATGACTTACATGGTTGCGCGGGATCAGAGTCGTCAGATCTCCGTGATACGTCCAACTTTAAAAGGATGATTTGTTTCATGTCGAGGTGGCAGGATGAACTTAGCGATGTTGTTGTGCCTCGGAGGATCTGAAGACTTCGGATCTCGGATCCAGGTCTCATTGGATTCTCAGAGCCATCACCGAAGGGCGCTGTCTCATTGGGTCAACACTGGCGATCGCGATGACACTCATCAGTGTAGGTACGTCGCGTTTGAACGGTATTGGTGTATATTCTCTCTGCGTAGAAAAAAATAACAGAATGGGTAGTCGCGGTCCAAAGACAAGCTCATATATCGTACAGTGATGTTGCAGCGTCTCGAACCTGAAAAAACCAAATCCAAGGCGATAGGACGCCATCCAACCATAAACTCCAAAACACTGTGAAACCAAGGCCGCAATCCTATGAATGAAGAGCCCATCAAACCTCCGTAACCGTGATATTCATGACGTTATTCTTGTAGTCCTTGATGAAGCTCTCGTACCTTGGGTAGACGCTCTTTTCATCACCTTCGAGGTGACCAGTCTTTTGCTGTCCCTTTTCATCGACGTCGGCTTCCTGCTCGCCACTCTCATAGTCCTCTTCCTCTTCCTCTTCATCGACGTCATCGTTTTCTTCTTCCGCCTCCTCCTCCTCATCTTCATCTTCGGATTTTTCGTCCCAGAAGTTCCCATCCTCGAAGTAGTAATCAGCCCAATCGCCGTATACCTCAAGCTCAGGCTGCTTCTGAGTTTTTTTCTCTTCAACCGAGCTTGGCCGTGGCTCTGGCAGCCAAGACTGGAATCTCGACACGGGGGCACCAGTATTGAGGATCGTCTCCTTTGATGAACGCCAGGAATATTTTTTAGGCAATGATTCTGGGCTCAGTTGGTGAACGATATGGTCTGACGGCGGCGGTGTCGTCGGATCAGACACGGACCGGAGACGGGGATCTGTGAAAGGGGTTGCTGGACGGCCCTTCACTGGTGTCAGGAGCGGAGGCGTCGATGGACTTGATGGGCCGGCTGAATCGTCGTCTTCGACCACTGTAGGTGAAGACACTTCCGCGGATGAGCGGATAGTCCCGCGTTGAGGGCATGGCGAGTCGATGTCTATTGAAGAGAAGAGACTCTCGCTGTCGTCAGACCAACGTGAAGTTTGTGCTCGTGGAGTGTACTGATCCAGACGTGACTGGCTTCGGGAGAGAGTAGGCGGGGGAGAAAGAGGTGCCATGCCGACGGCCTTCATGGCGTCGTCGTCAACTTGTAGATCAACGTCTGCCACCTCGTAGACATCCCCATCACCTACGTCGCTCACGCTTGGTGATGGCAAATGACATGACCGCTTTGTCTTTGTCGTAGACTTGGTGGAGCTCCTCCCGACCTCCACAACCTTTGCTGGTCCAGATGAGTTCGTCCTAGCAAGACGCGCCTCCTCAAGGTGCACACTTTCTACCCGTACGCTTCGCAGGCATCTACGATCCTCCAACTCTTCGTCCGGGTATGGCCACATCTGGAGGTTCTTAACCCCTCCCCTCTTGTGCTCCTCCTGCCTCTGCAGTGACATGAGGAATTGCATACATTGCTCATCGTTCGGAATCGCTGTCCTCGAGATGGGCCTCTCCGGCCGATCCGGCGTGTGTATGATTTGGAACGACGACTCGTCGAATTTGTCTCGCTGAGCTGATGCCGGTGATATTGAGCTGTTTGGTGATTTCGGGGACTTCGGAGACTTCGGAGGCGGAAGGAGGCTTTTGATTTTGAGGCTTCGCAGGTATGGCGACAGCTGTGCCGTCCAGTTCGACTTTCTCCCATGGTTCTTCATGTTGACTGTATCCGGAATTGTCCACGAGAACGGTAGCGCCGATGGCGGGCCTGCATGTTTAATGTCCATGGCATTAAAGGCTTTCTTGGTGAGCTGCAGGGGCAAAATTTGGACCTGGATGGTGAAAGTTCAGCAGGGTATGCACTGTCGAGGGCAACTTCTTTGTAAAAAGCCATCATGGTTTCGTCGAGCAGTGCCGACAAAGAATGCTTAGTTGGATGGCTTCTCATTTCGGCCAAAGACATTGGGGAATGTGGCGACTTGAGCAGAGTTTACGACCCCATTCCTTTGTCCGGATGATGATCCCCGGCCTAACCCGACACTTCCCAAAAATTAACGCCAAAGTATGAACCACCCCGCGTAGTCTGATCTTATCGATGACATCCCTCGCAGGATTTGAGACAAATTTACCCCACTGGCATCGTTACAGTCCAACTGTCACAGTCATGGCATTACTCAGGACGAGTAGCACTGGAGGGAGTTCGTGGCACAAGACTTCCACGTCCGAAAGGTATTGCACGCTCGCCCGCTCATCCTGGCAGGTTCCTTCGGTAGGCACTGGCAATGTCGAGAGTAGTACAGCTGTATCCCTGCTGTTTTGCCGCATAAGCTCATTCAGGATGACATGCTGCGCTCGGGACGGCAGATCATTGAACGAGAGTGCGAATCCTTGTGTCGAGTATGGCGAGCCGTCGCCTTCGCCGTCGGGTCTTCCTAATCTGTAGCGCTCTACCAGCTCCGCCATGTTCATGTGGGCGTCCCCTGGTTCAGTGGATACAGTCGAGTCTTTGCGAGATCTGGGTTCCTCAAACGCGGTGGGAGGATCAAAATCGTCAACGGCTGTCACCCGCATCTCTGGGACGGGACGGCTGGAAAAACGTCCTGGCGAGGACTGCCTTGAGAAGGCGGGCCTTTCCGCTCGCGGTGTTTCTTCTTCCGTAGTATCTGCGAACATGATTGTTGGCCCTGACGTTCCCTCAACGTCGACTCGAGTTTCAGGCACCGGTCGGCTGGAGAAGCGCACCGCGGAAGACTGCCTCGAGAGAGTCGGTCTGGCAGGTGTTGCGGACCCTGGGGCGCTCACAGGAGGCAGTTCAGGGTAGGGATTGCCACTTGCAGGCCGGAACCCACCTAGGGAGCGGGCAGTCATGTTGCGATCCAAACCAGGTCGTTCACGTTCGAGCGGAGTAGGAGGGGCTGACACGTTGTTGCCCACCGCGTGGCTTGGTCCTGACTGACCCTCAACTCGAGCTTGTGCAACCATGGTGCCATAGCTTGTGCTCGGTACGGCGTTCTTGTTGGTTTTGTTTCCACCTCGCCTCTGCCTCGGGGTAGTGAGTAAGTCGTCGCTCTGGCTTCGTCCACGCCCCTTTCCCACGAGCAAGGGCCGCGTTGGTGTCTCAACATGCTCTGTTTCTTCTTCGCTGCATTCACTGGCGCCCTGCTCAAATTCCGAATCAGAGTCCAAGCAGGACGGTTGCTGTTCTTGCTCGCTAAGGTCGCCTTCTGAAGTGGACTCCTCCTCAAAGACCTCATCTCCCAGGTGAGACGTGTGAATTCCAACACTGACGCCAAGCCGAGAAAGCTTCGATACGGTTGGTCTCTTGGGTATTTCGCCGAAATGCACCATGCTGGGTCGACGCCCGCTTTCGATATCATCGAGCGGGACGTGGGGATTGAATACGCCAGGCCGCCCGGCAGTTGACTCGATGATGTTTGCAAAGGAAGTCAGCTCCTCGGTCGAATTGAAGTTCGGAGTTCGCCCTCGAAGCCTCTGTAGGTCATCCCACCAATCTTCATCTCTGAGGACGTCGTGGACAACAATCTGGGACTCAATGTCGCTAGAGTGCCCGTTGATGATCAACTCGTACGTGTTTAGTTGTCCAGAGGCCAACCAGAATACCCTGACTTCAGCCTCGATCCTCAGCTTGTCCAGAAGGGCCTTGACGCGCGCCCTTTCCTCTTCCACCTCGCTTTCGTATTCCACAAACACCATGATGCGCATGTCGTACACTTGATTCCATGCGGGAACACTGTGGAGAATATAGCCGAGTTGGAGGATCAGGGTATCTGTAACACGTAAGCTTCTGTCCGATTAATAGAGCAGTAAACCGTACATGTATCAAAGTTTGTCGTCAGAACGCTCTTGCCATCCGACAGGACTTCTGCTGACATTTGGATTGGCCAGAGATCGAGATGCTTCTTCAAGTTGCCATGGTCTTTCCGCGGCGTTTCAAGCTTTTCAAACCCTTTGCCAATGGCGACATTAAGCTTATACCTTAGAGCCAAGTCCTCCAACATGGTCATGTAACTCGTGACGCTCAACATTCCTTCAGTCTTGATGACATCGGTGGGAAGAGAGCCCTCCAGAAGACGAGCCGAAGTGTCTCCTCGCCTTCTGCGTACTGGCCTTTCGCTCGGTTTGGGTCGTGATCGGGCATCTGAGAGGATCGAGCTTGGAGCTTTGGGCACTGCTAGTGAGGGCCTTGAGCTTCTCAACTCATCCATGTTGTAGAAGCCCATGACGGCTATGTTGGGCCGCATGCCACCCAACCCAGCCGACAGGATGAGATTTCGTATGCCCCAGGTGATGGTGGGAGACATGGTCAACTGAACGAAGGCTTTGATGCGTGAGAATTCCGAGATATACTTGGTCCAAGCTGCTTGCTGGAGCCTTGCTTCATGAACGCCACTGCTGAAGTCGTCGGTCACAATAACATGGCCAAGTATGTACAGGCCGCCCTTCTTCATGGAATTGCAGAACTGTATTAGTCGTGTTTGGCTTCGGGGGTTGTTGATGAGGAGAATGATTTGCGGGCGCCAAAACTTGATATGCTCTGGCCGTAACCGCAAAAGATATTTCCTAACCTGATGGTAGATCAAGTTTTGCGAAACATCGCCCCATCGCTTGGGTGGACTGAGGTAGTGGATCAGAGAGAATAGGAAAACGAGCAGACAGATGGCAGTGGCCGCGTAGGTTTGATCGATGAAGAACATGGCCGCAGCAGACATGACACTACCAGCGAACGCTGCTTGCCAACTGAAGAATTTAAAGGCAGGTCTGAAGTTGGGCGCCGAACCAATGCGGAGAAGGAAACAGGCCAGGTTCATGACCAAGAACGTCATCTGCTTGTCGTCAGCGTCGCTTAGAAACAAAGCACGCAATCACTCACTTGGTAACCCATAGAGATGAGAGTCGCAATTTGGTCCAGGTTGGCTAGCATCGAAACCTGAGCAAGACCATACGTCAAAAGAATCGCATAGATCGGCTCGTCCGCTTTCTTGGTTCCCTGACTGAACGGAATCAGACCAGGAAGGAGCCTGTCCCTCGCCAAAGCCTGCATCAATTTAGCAGCACCTATCAATCCCATGACGGCCGAGAAGAAGGTAACGGCACACTCCCCAGCAAGAATCAGTGGCATCGAGAGATTGGTGATGGAGATGATGTTGGTGTTGTTGAGAAACGACGCGTGAGTCGTAGTAGCGGCAATGGAGAAGACAACAACCAGGTATGCAATGAAAGTAGTCATCATTGCCCAAAGGGTCCCTTTCGGGATGTCCTTGCTAGGATTCCGCAGATCTCCGGACATTGAAGCCCCTGCGAATATTCCAGATGTGGCTGGGAATAAGATGGCAAAGAGCTCCCGGAACGTCTCGAGACCGTTGTACGATTCGCTCTTTGTGTGAGGAGCAAAGTTGTCCACCAAGGTCTCAAGGCTGAAGCCCGTGAACCGGACGCCGAGATCATCATCTCGAAATGGAGTTTTGAAGATGGCAGAGACTGGGATACTTATGATGGCAAGGGAGAGAATGACTAGAAGTGCATTACTGGCCTTGGCAAAGATGCCACTGCCGGCCAAGCCCAAACCCGCGCAGAGCAGTAAAGCCAACGTCTGAAGGAAGTAAGTCATCCAAAAGCCTTGAGCAAACGACTCTCCTGCGTTCAATTTGATGCAGTCAATCAGACCAACGACATTGAGGGCAGTGTTGAAGACCTGTGCAAGATAGAATAGCACGCCGATGGAACCGCCAAACTCAGGGCCTAGAGACCTCGAGATCACGTAGTAGGCTCCTCCACCCTTGACCTCGCCATTGGAAGCTATAGCAGAGAGAGAGAGCGTTGTCAGAAAATCCACAAGATAGGCGGTAACCAGCAATCCTACGAAATGTCGTTAGTTTGGGCTAGTGCAAATGAGGGCGTCTTTGCTGGTGGCGACGAACCAAGCATGCCCAATAGTCCAACTTGACCGAGGATCCAACCAAAGCGAAGGAACATGAGAATGCTGAAGATGTTGAGGCAGACGGGAATGTAGACACCAGAGACAGCCCCGAGCTTGGGTTTCTTGCTGACCTGCTCCGTGCTGGAGAGGCTCGGTCGTCTATCGCCGCCCATGGTGAAATGGAATGGTCGGCCTAAGGGTCGGTGCAACGATGCGAGGCCCGTCCCGAAGAGGAGTACACAAGCGCCACCTCCGCACTCTCTTCTCTTTCTCCAAGTCGAACGGCGGCGGGGAATACGATTCGATGGATGCGAGATCCAGAAAGTTGATGGAGATTAAATCGAAAGCAGCAGGCGGAGACGCGTTACTATAAATGCGCAGCCATAATCACGCCAATGTGCAGGTGTCGGGCTCTTATCCTGGCCGTCCGCAGAACGCCTACTCTGTACAAGCTTGATGGCTGGCGACGGTTGATTCTGTCGACCAGTAATAGAATTCTCTAGCAAGACCGGCGGGCCGCACAGGCATCTAACTGGCCCGGCGCATGTCTCGCGCAGAAAACGGTCGTCTCGTTTTCAGGGTTCACCGTTCTGCAAGCAAAGGATATCTGGGTCGATCCAATGCAAGCCTCACCAATACCCCGCGTGCCGATTGGGAAATGCGATATGCCCCGACCTGTCGCGCCCAGCTGTTAGCGATCCACACACACCACCAAGGCGAGAGGGATGCAGCTGGTGCAGAAGACGCAGATGATAAACCAAGGTGGGCGACCAACGACGTCATTTCGGGGTGCGAGACAACCGGAACCGAGAGACGACGACTTCCATGGCGGTGAATTTGTGGGTGTGCGATGTGCTTAAAGCGCTTAACAGCGAACAATTATCACAAGCATCGAGATGTGTGTTCAGTGTCCTCCGTAACCGGCGAGTTAAGGAAGGCAACGCTCTTGAATGTCTGCGAATAGGATGGTTCGGTCCCGCTGGTTTGTCCGATGCTGCTGTGCCTTTTTCCAAGCTTCTCCGCTGGCATCCGTACTTCTAAACTGGTATGTACCGTACCTGAAGGTAAGGTAGGTAGGTAAGGTAGTTAGTCTCTGTGGCCCCTTGATCGCACCTGCTTCGACATGCCGTCTGATGCTGGCATGGCGTCGGAACGCTCCAAAATAGCAGAGGGTGCCAGTAGGTTGACTCGAGCGCATGAGAGCCGGACGCAGACTTCTATGATCCGGCCAGATTGGTCGTTGCGATTGTGGCTCATCTGCATAGGCAAGGCGGCGTGGGCATGGGATTCTCCAGCTCCTCCTCTTGTATGCCGCAACTTTCTGTCACAGGTGAAGGGTGCACGGGATACTAACCCCTACCTTAGTGCAGGTAAGTAGTCGCGGGGCTCGGGGTCACACCAGCCAACGCCCAGTTTGAGTGAACAATCAGACCCCCACTCTGACGAAGTTGAGGCGGGTGCATACCTTACCTACCTAGGTACCTAGGTAAGGTACCTTAGGTACCCACTGAACAGCCAATTATGGGACCCGCTTACTCATTTATTCCATTACCTAAGCTTGCAGCTGAGATAAGGTAGGTTGCGCTGCACCTGACCGTTTTACCAGCTGAGCAGCGAGTCTGAGCTGCACATGACGGGATCGAAGCCAGACAGAAACCTCCAGTTCCCAAAATTGCCGTAACATGACAAAATTACATAAGGCTTTAAAATGGTCGGAGGATGTCCGACTGCGCAAGCGACACCTGTCGGATATCAACCCAAAAACTTCAAGAGCTGAATCAGGGAACCTCACCATTATCCGTCACCTCAGTGATGCTCTTGGTGGCTGGTGCGTTCTTGAAGCGACCTTACGTGCCAGTTTGGAGCCCTGGGGCCTGGCGGATACCACAGGCACAGCTGTTAAGGTGCCGTAGCCTGCCCAGCAGGTTTCGCTACAACCTACCTCGTGAGCCTCAGAGCCGCTGACGGCGCTACTCATCTGTCCGCAGCGAGGTACCTTAGGTACTGTACCTCCAAGGTGTACCCGACGCTATCTGTGTGAGTGTGAAGCGTGAGCCACAGACCTCCAGACCTGCCAGATTAGGTCACCCGACCCGCAAGGAAGTCATCCTTATCGCGAGTTGCTAGCAACAACAGCTTTCACCATACACCCACCGAACCGTGCGCTTCAATTGATCTCGTCAGCTGTCTTCCAACTGAGTCCAGGTAACCTGTTCTTGTACTTGAACTGCTCCACATCTCCTCTGGCCTCTAGCTCCCGTCTTGTGCTTCCCTCCATCTCAACTTTTACTTCCTGTGACACGCCGTGGCTGACTTTGTCCGTGTGTTGACCCAGATCCGAGTCTGCGACGGTTTGCTTGTGTGCTTCCGATATAGGCCTCTACGGGACACGATAACGCCCGAACAGCTTCACCAAACGTCATCATGGATTCTCCATCGAGAGATCCCTTCAATTTTCCAAGGGCCGACTCTCCGTCCCGACAATACGGCACCTCTCTTCCTCGAGCGGACGCCACCGCTAGATTGGCATCCCCCGTGCCTTCGGCCCAGTATGGTACTCCCCAAACGAATCGCATTCCCAGTCAGGGAGCAAACAGATCAACCGAGAACGGTGACAGTGGGAGCCTCACCCCTCTAGCTGGAGCTGCTGGTTCGAGCGTCCAAGGTCCTGGCGTCTCTGCTCTGGCCGCAGCGCTGTCCAACTCTTTAGGGACTTCTCCCCCAAGACATGGCACACCACCAGTTCGCTCCGGTACCCCTCCTCCAAGGCCCCTCTCTCCCGCTGCTGCCGGTGCTCAGCTTTCAAGCACTCCCATGACGAACTACGGCTCCTTCGACTCTCGCTCGCGAGGAGCCGCTACCGGTGCCTACGAAGACCCCGAAATTGTCAAGAGGCATTTGGTACAACCTTCGGACGCGCCCTCTGAAGAATCAAGCACGCGGGATGGTGTCAAGGGCAAGCACAACGCCGACAGCGAGCTCGAGACCGGACTGAACGAGGACGAATTTTCAAGTTTGCAGCTGCAGGGCGGAGACGTAACGCGAGGCATTTACAAGTGGACAGAAGACGCGGAAGCTCGAGGCAAGGTCCAGCGCAGCAAGAGCTTCAGCGTCTCTCGACCGGACCCCGAGACGGATATTCTTGACATCAACACTATCAAAGTTCCGGGTGGGTTCCGTCGCAACTATCTGCGCAGAGCAGCCAGGAGTCCCTCCACCATCCGAGATGGTGGGGAACAAGGCGAGCCTAGCAATGGTGGTCCCCAGCCACGGTTGCTGACCTCAAGTTTCCTGGAGTTCCTTACCATCTACGGCCACTTTGCAGGCGAGGAGTTGGAAGAGGACGACGAGGCGCTCCAACCTGGCGAGTATTTTGCCTCGGGAGGCGACGACGACCTATACGACAGCGACGAGGGTAGTGAAGACGATCGGGAACCAATGGAGGACAGCGCGCTCCTTACGCCGTCGCGTCATAAGAGGAGAAGAAGACAGCGAGGAGGAAGCGGAAAGAATAGCCCGATGAGTGCCGCATTGCTGCTTCTCAAGTCTTTCGTGGGAACCGGAGTCCTCTTCCTCCCCAGGGCTTACCTGAACGGTGGCATGCACTTTAGCAACCTGGTGCTATTGGGCGTAGCCGCTCTGAGCTACTACTGCTTCGTGCTGCTGGTCACGACTCGACTCAAGGTCGAGGGCTCCTTTGGTGACTTGGGAGGCATTCTCTACGGCAAATGGATGCGGGGTATCATTCTGTTTTCCATTGTCCTAAGCCAGATCGGATTCGTCGCCGCATACATGGTTTTCACATCAGAAAATCTACAAGCCTTCCTTTTGGCCGTCTCTGACTGTAAGACCAACGTAGGCGTCAAGTGGTTGATTCTGTTGCAGGTGCTCGTGTTCCTGCCCTTCTCACTTCTTCGAGACATTGAGAAGCTGAGTTTTACTGCTCTGATTGCGGACGCCTTCATTCTCCTCGGCCTGGCCTATCTACTGTACTACGACATCTTTACCTTGAGCACGAATGGTCTGGCCGACATCATCTACTTCAATCGCAACGACTGGACACTATTTATCGGTACAGCAATTTTTACCTTCGAAGGCATTGGTCTCATCATTCCTATCCAGGAGTCGATGAAAAACCCTAGCAAGTTCCCTCGGGTCATGTTCGCCGTTATGATCATCATCACCGTGCTCTTCATCGGCATGGGTGCCATCTCTTATGCCGCCTACGGATCCAAGACTGAAACTGTTGTTCTTTTGAACCTGCCCCAGGACAGCAAGCTGGTCAACAGCGTACAGTTTCTGTACTCAACCGCCATCATGCTGTCCATTCCGTTGCAGCTTTTCCCCGCGATCAAGATCACCGAGAATGCCCTTTTCACAAAGAGCGGCAAGTACAACCCATACATCAAGTGGCAGAAGAACCTGTACCGCTTTTTCTTCGTTTTCCTGTGTGCTTTCATCGCATGGGGTGGTGCGGATGATTTAGACAAGTTTGTTGCCCTTGTCGGCAACTTTGCTTGCATCCCGCTTGTCTACATCTACCCGGTAGGTTCACTAAGAAGATACTTTCGAGTCGTGCACCAGGCTAATATTTTTACAGCCGCTCTTGCATTACAAGGCTGTGGCGAGGAACAAATGGTGGAAAATCTCGGATATCTGCCTCTGCATCTTCGGTGTCGTCGCTATGGCCTACACGACTGCCATCACCGTCTACAGCTGGGCAGCTGGCTCTACCGACCCTGGCCTGCCCGGATACTGTGATCGAAAGTAAATCAAATTGGAATGATGATGTAGAGGACAGCGCTTGCAATCCTCGTTTCTGATTGCGAACATCTGCCTGAAGTAAGCGTTGGGTAGTCACTGCATGGTTTCCAGCGGGTTCGATTTGGGCGATCATGGACAGCATTGGTCGGTTGGCTATGAGTAAGGATTCGCAAATAGACTGTTTGAGATCAAGGCTCGTCGCCACACTATATTATGTGTAAGAGTACGCGTTAGCTGGAAATTCGAATTACAAGAAGTTTTTTCTACCTTTCGCGGGTGCTTGTGGTTCAGCCGGCGAGTCGTTGTGATCTTTCCAGGCCGGCGGGTAGATGATGTATGCACCGCCACTTTCGAGGTGTGGCGCAGCAAGCTACCTTTGGACCCATATTTTGGGTTTGCGAACCTCGAAGGCAGCCAGCCGCCCAACAGCTCACTCTTGCTATCATCAAACATCCAATGAGCGATCCGCTGATCCGGGTAGAAATATTATTGTGCAAAACAACCCATCCGATTCCTAACGGTATAAATAGATTCGCTGAGGCTTTTCTGTCCCGAGTTTCTTTGACCGCTTCCGTCCTACGCCTCAACTTGTCCCAGTTCACCCCCTCCTTCGTCTATCGCACTCCCACCACGTCAAAATGAACGCCCCCGATCGGTGAGTGTAATGCAATTTTTCGTGTCTGGAAGCTTTCTGGGGGCTCTGTTGGTTCATTTTTGATGAACCCTGCAGCCCCCGCGGGTCTGCATCTAGAACGTGGACTTGCTCGCTTGCTCCTATTGCGTTCCGACTCTTACGTCTGCCATCGCACGAGGACTCAGTCTCACCTTTTGCCAGGCTTGTTGTTCTCCGTCAAGTCTTGTTTTTGTTTTGGTTTGGTGTCCACAGAGAAACATCGAGTCTTTCCTCTAGTAGACCTTGCAATCATTTCCTTCCGCGCTTATCATTATAAAGCAGTCGCCGATCGCGAGGTCGTCTAAAAGCTAACATTTCATAGTTTCGAGCTCTTCCTTCTCGCCGATGGCGAAAAGAAGATTGAGGAGAAGGTGTTCTCGGGTATGGGAACGCTCCATTCGTCCCCGGCTCTGGAGCAAGCTAATCCACCGGTACAGGAATGTCCAACACCTCCGATTTCATTCTCAAGAAGGAAGACCACACCTTGGGTAACCTGCTTTCTGAGCACTTGAAGCAGCACAAGAATGTCCTCATGGCCGGCTACAAGAGTTCGTTGCACTACACCATCCCAACAACGATGTATCCCGTTTTTGCTGACTCCCGACTTCAGTTGCTCACCCTAACGTGCCTGAACTCTTCATCCGTGTCCAGACAGACGGCTCAATCACACCCAAGGAAGCCCTGGTCCAAGTCATCAAGCGCCTCATGCAGGACTTCTCCCACCTTAGTCAGGAGTTCACCCGAGAGTTCGAGCTGCGTCGTATGGTCGAGGCGGGTCGCTCCAATGCACAGGGCCAGTAAAGAACGATGAACAAAAATGACATCGGAGTGTGGTTTGGTTGTTCTGGGCGTTCCGGGCGGACATTGGGTCATATAACGACAACGGCAAGTCGGGGTCGGACACCACAGACTTTGCACGGTGTGCATTTTGTCATTGTTGGTATAACGGGTTTTTTTTCTCGGTCGTCGTTCTCATGCTCTCGGAGTAGAACAGCCCTTGATATGATGAAAAGTTGATCATTTCGAATTACTCTATTGACTACTCAAGTCACTTTTCTCTTGTGTCCGTGAGGTCCTGTTTGCGTGCTCTGCAGAGCTATTGCGTCGCTGCTCACCGTTGTGATCTCTCGATCTCCATCGCCAGCTTGCATCTCGTGGCTTGTTACGTTCAAGTTTAACGACCTTAGGGTGTGGTTCAAGCTCTTCCCCACAGTTCCCAGGCGAAGCCATGGGTGGCCTCCCTCTGTAGCAGTTTCTCTACAGTAGTTAACACTCGGCATGCCGTTCCCGTCAGCCGCTTTTTATGCGTTTACCGGTCCCTCTCCACCAGGAATCAGCTGTGTTGATGTTAGTTCCCGATCTCAGAACCCAACCTGTCCGAAACTTCACATACCATGCAAATATTGTTGCCGTTCAAGAGGATCTTAGGGAGCTTGGTGTGGTTTCCGGAGTAGTCGCTAATTCATATCAGCATGGATACATACGTAATCTCATCACAGAGAACTGCTGCGTACAATTCGGTAACGTCCTCCAAGACCATGTCTACGACAATGTCAGTCTCGAACTATCAAAATACAAGGCTAGAGGCCCGGGTTTACTTACTGACGTAGTCATCGAAGCCGAGGAGAGTGCCGCTGAATTCTATCCCATCGAGTTATAAGACTATCAACGGAAAACCCTTGCGCGTCCGACTCACCCTTGTCACCCTTCATAACCACCCAAATTCTTGATCCGACACACTTATCGATGAGTTCTGTGCATGTTAGGTACTAAACTTCTAAGAAGGCACCCGAGGTTCTTACCAAGAGGAAGAAGTTGCGACGCCATCTTGTCAACTTAATTTAGTTTCCCAAAGACACTTGGTATAGTCTTGACTGTTAGCGTCTTCCCGAAATATGGCAGGGATCGTGGGCGTCGGGTAGGCTGATATACGGCTCAATCTGGGGTTTCTTGCCAGCCGCCAAAACGTCGCAGCTCGAGATGACGGTGGTGAACAGAAGGTGTGCCAACAAAGCTAGAGGCGTGAGCGTAAGACAGTCATGTGATTTATCGTCTGATCTCGCGTCCATGACTAAGCCTAAGTTAATCGGGGCCGAAGCTGAGGTGCCCTGGGCCTATGCCGTTTAATGGCTACCGTGAACCACTCGCGACAACAGTGATTGAGCCATTCCATTACTCAAGACGCGTCTGCCTGACCAACGAGTTCCTGATTTGCCGCGCCATGCCCGTCGGCAACCATGGCGCATCACCGTTGTTCCGAATGCGTTCACGAACGGCCTTGAGTGGTATTTCTAGGAGGCACATTCCTAACTTGCATTCTTCCCAATTGCATTCCCTACCGCCAAATTACAGGTACGTTAGCGCCGATGCGAATGCTCACGCTCGGTAAAAGACACTGACACTCGCAATAGTCGTTGCAACTCGACCATGTATCCTTCTTCATATGGTCGGCTGTGGCATCCAGGCCATGGCATCAACTTTTCAACCGCGCAGACGAGCGATGATTCTCAGCCTCGAGTCAACATAATCCGCTCGTTGCACGTGGCTCCTACGACCCCTACACAACCTGCTACAGCCTCGAAAGCCGAGTATAACCATGTTTACTCCGAGGATGACGATGCGCCCTTCTCCACGGCCCCTGAGTATCAACCGGACTCAGATACAGGAAAACCCAGCCAAGAGTCTCTGGCAGGCGGCGACGGCGTACAAACGAAGGTCGAAGCTGTCCCGGCGTCTAAGGCGAGCGGCGATGCTTCAGAACCTTTCCAAACAGAGTTGGATTTCCAAATTCCACCGGACGTCTTTCGCGAAGCTCAGAACGCACCTCGAGGATCACCGGAGTCGTTCTACACGTACACGCTCTACCGGGGACCCGCAGAAGGCGATGGCGAGAAGACAGTCAAGGTCCATTACTGCAAGAGCAAGCACACCATGGAGCGGGTTTGCCAATACTTCTTGGAAGACGACGTGCTCGGTTTCGATCTCGAATGGTTCCCTGACTCCAACAGGTTTTCAGGCCCGAGGAAGAACGTCTCATTGATCCAGCTCGCGAACCAAAGTCGCATCGCGCTCTTTCATGTGGCGTTGTTTCCTGAGAAGGACGACCTCGTTTCTCCGACATTTATAAAGATCATGGGAGATCCTAATGTGAGGAAGGTGGGTGTGGCCATCAAGGCGGACTGCACTCGGCTTCGAACCCATCTGGGGGTCGACACTAAAGGCATCTTCGAGCTGAGCCATCTTTATAAGCTCGTCAAGTATTCTGAGGAGGGCAAGTACAAGTTGATCAACAAAAGGCTGGTGCCGCTCGCAGCGCAAGTCGAGGAACACCTGGGACTACCGATGTTCAAGGAGCAAGACGTCCGGTCAAGTGACTGGTCGAGAAAGATTGGGCTGCAGCAAATCATTTGCAAGTCCGCCCCCATGCTGATGATTTGATCTGCGTTTGCTAATTCCAAGATAGACTCTGCTACGGATGCGTACGCTGGCTTCCAGCTATACCATGTGCTGGATGGGAAGAGAGAAGCACTTGACCCAACTCCGCCGAGACCACAACACGCGGAACTCAACATCCCAATTCGCCTTGCCGACGGAGTTTCTATTTCGACCGCGGAAGAAAGCACTGAAGATATCGAGAAAGACGCCAGCAAGACTACTGCAGGTCCCTCAGTATCTGCTCTCAGAGAAGCCCGACAGAACATGTTCATTGAGGTAGATGCCGAGGGCGAATCAACCGCCGAGAGTGTCCAGAAAGCGCCTTCCGCCCCTCCTCGGAAGCCACTTCAAAGAGACGACCGAATTTCCGTCGCGGAAGAGCAGTTGTCCAAACACGTTGCTAGTAACAGAAACAGTCCTCCTCGCGCTTCGGGACCCGCCATTCGGTCATATTTCATATGGAGAGACAACGACGACCTCGACCCAGAGGCAATCGCCAAGATCCTCAGGGATCCGCCTCTGCAGACGATGACGGTGGTGACTTACATTCTGGAAGCCATCAGGTTGGAGAAGTTGCCCTATGATAAGAAGCGGCTTAGAGACGATTGTCTGAGTCGGCTACCGAAGGACGTTGTCCAAGGCACGGGCAGGTACAAGACTCTGATGCAGGATGTCAGCAAGCTGGATGCATAGAGAGCATCGTCGGCCTGCTTTTGGGGCTGAACCTCGTAAAAAGGTCGAAAGTGCCAAGCTCAGGAAGAAGGTGATGACACGGAACCACACGAGAAGTTTGATGAGTATTGGATGAACTGCAATAGAGATACCCACTCCAGTAAAAGAATGTTCGTTTTACCCTTTTTTTTCTTCAAAGGTACCTCAACTCTGAGGTTGCAAAGGTGATTTGAAGAGCGCAGTCTCAGCCAGGTTTCGTCGCCTGATCTGGACATGATTTCCCATGTTTGAAGCTCAAAATATCCACAGCGAGTCGGATTGCTCTGATTCTTTTCTGCCTGGCTTTCAGCCACCACCTCTCCTTCATCTTTCTCATTCAGTGTGATGCAAGCAAGGGCTTAAGAAAGCGTGCGAACTCACGCCTGCCTGACGGAAACCGTAGAGAAGTATACTCTTCTCAAAGATATCAGACTTGGGTAAACACAGGTGGATGTAGTACCGGGCTGCATCATACTGCCCCCCCTCCTTGTGTACGGCACGGTACGGTACGGTACGGTACGGTCTTCCTTCATCACAACGCGATGATGGTTTCATGATAAAAGCTCCCCCAAGCCGGTGCTTGGTGCCGTGATACTCTACCCCCCCCAAGCTGGGACAGGTCGCAAGCGACTGAAACGCTTTTGACGAAAACACTTCTTGACGTCATGCTGTCCGCGCCCATCATGGTGCTGTGGAAGGTGGTCAGAAGAATGTCCCCCATTCGTATGTCATGGCTCAGAAAACCCGAGCTCAACCTCGTCAGCCCAGAAAGAAGCTCGGGTCCTTGTGTTATTCAGGCTTTTGGGGAACACCCGGAAAGCAGGGGGAAACCGGCGGAAACCCCCAATCGGTTTGCGTATGACGAGCATATGCAACTATGAGTCCTCTTCTCTACTATGACGGGGGCCAATGGAAAACGTATATTCAATGCTTGCATGCCCTCACGTGCACGCTAATAGGCGAGTTTGCGCCTTTGACTTGATTGTGTGAGCTTCGTAGAATATGAGTCTGATCGACGCGATCTCAGCTATGGCTGGCTAACTTGAGTCACTTCTCCCGACCCCACAAGTTCATCGACGGACAGTTTGAAGTCAGCTTTCAGTACGGTCATATTCTTCGCAAAAAGGTTTAGCCAAAGAAATTCCGCATCAAAACAGCGCTGGTAACAATCTCCGCCCAAAACAGTCGCTCTGCTTGGCGAAACATGCGACTGGTCGCATACAAGATTCACATGAAGGAAATGCAAATTACTGCCATGCCAGACGAATAAGCCTTGCGCCCCGTTGTCCAGTGCTATAGTTACACGCATTTCCGCCTGTTATGAAAAGACCCGTCGCCTCACAGTCTCCCAATGAATCCACACGCAGCGTAACAAGTCCGTTCCTCAGCCCCTACGACGCCTGCGGAACTGGTCCCCAGCCGCTGTCCCTGACAGACATTAGCCACCCTGGGACATAAAACCTCACAGGGCGAGGTTGTAGCTATACTCATCCTCCATGTTCTGGCTGACCCAGAGCACGACGGTGCTCAGCCCGACAAGCGCGTTGGCGACGACGTTCTCGATGCCCATGCCCAGCGCGGGCATGGCGACGTCCTGCACGACGAACTTGAGCACGAAAACCGTCACGCCGCCCGCCATGCCGCCCGCCAGCGCCGCGAAGCCTAGGAAGAGCACCACGCGCGCCTTCCACGCGACGCCGTTGCCGCTGTAAGAGAAGCTGTCGGCCGACAGCCGCGCCTTCTCGACCGAGTTGATGATGAGCATGCCGAGCGACGAGAAGATGAGCGGGAGCCAGTCGACGAAAGTGATGTGCGTGTCGGAGCCGTTCTTGGCCGACTTTGACCAGACGGCCGAGTCGAGCATGACGTAGAATGCGATGGAGAACTATATGAACGGCAAGAATTAGCCAAGTGGGTGATTTTGAAAATTCCATGAGGTTCGTAATGGAGGGAGAGGGGGGGGGGGGGGGGGGGGGGGGTTCGGCGCGGACGGACGTAGTGGGCGAGTTGGCTACGTCAGCGCTGCCTGACGAGTGTTGCTTCATCTGGGAGAATGAAGAAGAAGTGCGCAGCTTACCAGAGCTCCGGCACCGTAGACGCCGAAGTTGCGCGCCCAGATGGTGTTGAGCCACTCGGGCTTGCGGAACTTCCAGAGGCGCTCCTCCTCCATGGTTGCGTATGTGGTGATGTCTGGGTAGCTTAGGTAGGTCGGAGATCGGTGGTTGTCGCCTGCGGCTCGGGGCGACGAGTGCTCTTCGGTCGTCGGTATCGTTGTAAGTAAAGCAACCTCGCGACAGTTGCAATCGCTCGATTTTGAATTCTGTGGTTCGCCGGCGCTAACGTATTATGAGAGCCGTCGGTGGTGATAGAAAGCTGCAAAGGTTATCGAGGAACCCTTAGTCGCCTTGACGTTGATCCGGCACAGCTGAGGCGTCACAGTCCCACTGCCTGGTCCCTGCTTCGTTTCCGGAGCTTTCCCGGGTCGCACGTGACCTCGAAGATGTCACCTGATCGCAGCTGCCGTCCAACGTCCTATTCTTAGAGAGCTAAGCTCTGGTAGGTCTGGGCGGCTGGGCAAAACGATGATATCGGCCTGGGCATTTGCAATCAACTTGGAAGTGCCAAGGCATCCTAGACTGGGGCACATCCCGCATGTACCTCATCGGTCACTCTAAAGCTCTCAAACGAACAAATATCCATTCACAGCAATTCAAGACATCAAATACGAAGGCACAACGTGGATCCCTTTTTGTAGATCTGATCGGGGCGTTCCGGTCTCTGATTGTGATCTAGACTCATTCTTCCCCCCCCCGTTGACACCCCGCAAACACGAATCGGCCCCAAAAGCGTGAAATACGAGGTTAGAGAGGGGCATTCCAGCATCCTGAACAGATGCGCCGCAGCTATACGACGATCTTTTTGACACATTCGCACTTGGGACTAAGAAAGCTAGCGTGGCTATAACAGCCGATCTGAATTGAGGACTATTCCTACGCCCATGCCTCGGAGCGCTCGAGATAAAAAGTAGACAAAAGGTCCTAATAGTACACTACCAATTACTGGCACGCCTGCAAATACTAGCATGTGGGATCCTGGCCGCGTACAGCACCACCAAGGAAGTGCCGTCGCATTTGTCCCTCAAAAGCCGACCAAGGCTGGCCGGACACACAGGCTGATGCAAATGTACGTATGCCACGCGGCTATGTCCATAGACTGTAGAGTACTCAGAATGGAGAAATATCCACTGAACGTCGTCTCGTCTTGGCCCTTTCCAGAGAGAGCCCAAAGTGAAAAGAGAATGAAAAAGTGAAAAAAAGACTTCAAAAAGCCCAGCCGCCGTGTTCCCTGATGCTCGAAAAAAAAAGAGTTAAAAAGTCTCGAATGTGGTATGACCTGCGGACGTCCTCTCATGATGATTAGAGCTACGGACGCCTCAAACGCCGATGTTTTGCTGTAAGACGAGTCTCGTTGCGTAATGAGACCCCGAGAATAGGGAAAACCGTATCGTCGTTCTGTCGTATCCAGTTTTTGCACACCGTCTATATCTCGATCTCCTTCATTGGCTCCTCCGAAACCTCTGCTTTCTTGCCATTGAGCTTTGCGTTGGCCGTGCCGTTCATCTTGACCTCGGGGTCCTCATTTTCCTTGCCTTCATTATCGGACGTGTCGTCGTGGGGCAACAGCGATACGCTGGAGCCCTTGGGAGTGTCTTCGCTGGGTCTGGGCGTTTCGACTTCGACGAGCTTCGTGGGCTTGAGGCCGTTGGTCTGGAGATCGGGCGGAGGGGTTTCCTCAGCTACTCGTGCCAGAGGACTAGACTTGTTGCCATTGCCATAGCCGGGGCGGATAGGGCTTGCCATGGGGGAGGTGCCGCCCAGTCGCTGCATCGATCGGCCGCGCTGTTCGCCGGTGGGTTCGGTATTCGTAGGGCTCGAGTATGGGGAGTTGGCGCCAGATCCGGCAGGAGAGCCAGCTCTGTTGGGAGGCACAACAGACTTGCGCTTTGCGGCCCTGCGACCGTACTTCTGATCCATGCGCCAACGCAAGATGCCAAAGTAGGGAGGCTCAACGCGAGTTTCCTTGAACTCTCGCAGCTTGAGCTCATTGGTCTCCTCATCTACAAACCACTTGCCGCTGTTGAGATCGTCCGCGACTGTCGCGAGGAAGTGAGCCCAAGACCGTGCGACGACGTATTTGGTATCGTAGTCACGACCGAAGAGGACAATTTGTCCCCAGCTGCCCTTCGGGCCAGGAGCAAGGTCCACGGCGAGATTGTTACCACCCCAGTCGCGAACGAGAGGAATCCACGCAGGATGAGCGTAAGATCGCTGTACTGCGTTAGGAGGAACAGAGTCCTGGCGAGCGATAAGATCCTGGCGCCAGGAGGGGTTGTGAGAAGCGGCAGGAGAAGCGGGTGTCCTTGAAGAAGATGCTTGACTGCTTTGGCTGCCGAGAGCCTTGGACGGCATGGCCGGCTTCTGAATTGCCGCTTCAGAGAGGAATTCTTGGTTGACCTTTCGCCACTGGTCCCATTCCTGGACAATCTCCTCGCAGTCGAGCAACATGGAACCGAAAATGATACCAGTTGGCATGCCGAGGCGCTCTTGACCGTCGTGGATCATGAGAGATTCTCTCACGTCGAGGGGCAGAGAGCAGTCAAGCTGGTGCTCCAATTCGTTGAGGTCGTTATCGGTACAGCCTTCGCAAAGCTGGTCCCAAAGCTCAGGGTAGTGCTCCTCGGCCCAAGCGTCAATCTTCTTCCACGAGTGGGAGACGGGAGGGGGAGGAGGGGATCCGTCTTGGAAGGACTGCATCTGCACATCGCCTGAGCTCTGCATCTCAAAACCGTCGGCTTGACTTGTGCGCCGGGCAGACTGGGATCTCAGACCAGGAGAGTAGGGAGTCGCAGCCGGGTTGGGGCTGGTGGGGGTATTAGGGATTCCGCCGCCATGGTAGCTGCTGTCGCGGGTGAGTCTGTTGTAGCTGTCATCGCCGTAAGGAGAGGAGACGTCGGCGCGAGATTCAGACGCGGTCGCGACGGAGGTGAGAATACCGCTCTGGCGATGGTTCAGAGGAACGTGTCGACCAGTCCGGTAAGGGGAATCAACGGTCGAGTCTGAGAAACGTCAGTGGGTCGGTCATCAAAGCGATTGCCAATGTGTTCAGAACGTACGTCGGTCGTAGCTAGTAAGGTCGTGCCAGAGAGAGCGGAAAGCCGCACCGATGCTATCAAATCGCCAAAGTCAATGTCTCGGTCCTTTCCTGCATAGCCCAAAAGAAGGGACTGGACGAAAAGGGGAACAGATGGGGACTTACGAAGACGCCATGATTGGCGATGAGGCCTCGGGCCAAGATTGACAAGACAATGAACTTGATCCGGGATTTGAGGTGAGGAAAAAGACGTGATCGACCGGTTGCGGTTGTCTCTAGGTGAGGAAGAAGGTTTCTGAGAGTCTGGGGTTGAAAGGTCGTCGAATTTCCCCCTTTGGTCGTTGGCGTTCAAGTTAGGGGGTAGCGGCCAATTCGTCAACGGGACAGAAAGGTTGGCAGTCTGAGTGCGTCCTTGCAGGAGCGAGCCCCTAAACTGGGTCGGATGAGGGTCGTCGGATCGCAATGGGGTGAAGGGGGCAGATTCGCCTTTCACCGAGGTTGAGAAGGAATAGGCTCGTGAGTGAGTCTGAGTCTGGGCGATCGCTCTGAGAATATGGTTTTTTTTTTTTCGACGCAACGCGGTCAGGTCAGGGGCGGGCGGCGAGGGTTGTAATGAATGTTTATGTCTGACGGGGCGTGGAATTTTTAGAGTTGGGAACTATGAGGTAGTGAACCCGTCGCGCTTTCTCACAGTGCCAGTCGGGTGCGAGAGTGGTGGTTGTGGTCGCGGTCTCGGTTGTGCTGGACCGCAAGTGATAGGAAGGGGGTGCTGGGCCGGTGAAAGCAATGCGGCCACCAGCAGCGCAGTGAGGTAGGTATGGGCAAGGTAGGTAGGTACCTGCCGTCCGCAGTAGTGCGAAATGTGCAGCTGCGCAATATTTCGTGGCAGTCGGCAGGAAAGACAGGGTGGTGGGTGGTACTTCCAGTCTGTCTCACTGGTGGGCAGCGGACATTGTGGTACCTTACTTCAGGGGAACAGGGAACCTTAAGGGGAGGGACCCAGTGTCAGCGTCCTGGGCTAGGTACCTAGGTAGGTGGGAAAGAGCGGGATGTGTGGTGGGTGGGACTTCCAGAGACGTTCAGGAGTGAAGGGGTTCCCCTGGTCTCTCCTTTCCCATGAGAGAGCGAACGGTAAGAATAAAATATAAAAAATCAGTGCCTTCCTTGCGCAGGCAAAGGTTGATAAAGCAAATCCGCAGCGGCGACCCCAGACAAATCCAACGAGAGGCGGGGCGCGAGACAAGGTGATGTTTTATTACGACGATTCTTTCTGTTTGTCCAACAAGCCGGCAAATGACTACTATCGATTTGTGAAAAGCAACCGAGCGAGCGAGCGAGCGATTGTTGGTTGGTGATTGAGTTCAGGGCGTTGAGAGCGAGTGCTTCGGTTTTGCGACGAGTAGTGCAACAACGAGTGCGACGAGTCAAGACAACTACAACGACTGTGGGAAGCAAAGAGGATGAGATGAGATGAGAGGATGATGAAAGAAACAAACCTGGCTGTCACCTCGAAATAACCCGAAGATAGCAGCTCTATCTAGGTACTATTACTACTGCCTTGGATTTTCAGGACGACGACTACGACTACAACAACACTACGACACCACACTACCTAAGGTAGGTAGGTGCCGTACCAGGTACAGACATGGCAAATCAAAATGTGATGATGCAAGCAAATGTGGTAAATTGGCAGAAGGGGGCTCGGAGATTCGCGCAGCTGGTGGGTGCCCGTCGTCCATGCCTCGCAATCCATTGGACAAACAACTTCCACCCTGAGCTCATCGTGCGCGAAGAAGGGGGGGGGCGCGGCCGATGGGATTAGTTTCCCCAATTTACCGCCTTCTGGAGGCGACTTCTAGCTAATCGCTATGTATCTTGTCACAGTATTTCTGCGCAAGTATACATCAGGCCGATTCCTGCACCTCTCCATTGAAAATGCCGGGGACCGCGGGAGTCGGGACTGACGATAAGCTACAGGGAGTAAACCGGCCCCGTCTCGTCTCCGTCTGTCTTGACTGCCCGCCTAAAAAGCGAGTACTTCGGTACACCAAGTGGGAGTGCCAAGCGTACCTAGGTACAGACACCACCGGACAAAAGACGGCTCAAGTTCCATTGGTGTCGCCGCTCAGGGACGGCGCTGCCTGTGTAAATTCAATGTGATCAAGACCCCTGACTAGCGAGCCTTGAGCCGGCGCTGCTCAAGGAGTACCACTCTAGTGACTTGCGACGCGATGGCAGATCTCTTGTGGTTGTTGCCCTTACTCATAAAGTAGCCGGCTGTAGCTTCGCCGTTGCTTTTCTAAGGTAGCCTGCGACATACGTTGGAGCACCGAGCTGCTAGGTAAGGTAAGGTACCTAGTCAGGAGGGAGCGTTCCTCTTTCGTTCACTTTATTCCTTTCCGTACGGATAATCTAGGTATAAGAGCAGTCTGGGACAACCCAATGACCAGGAAAGCATAAACCGCAATTAAGAGAGCTTCGGGGCCCGGGGGCAGCTCTCAACCGTCCCGCACCCTCAATTTGACAAGCTCAATAGGCCCCCCTGGGCTGCATCAACTCCCCTCATCTCCAGAAATGATTGCGGAAAGCATCTGCATCATGTACGTGTTCTAATCTTGATGTGCGGCACAGATTGCCGCCTCCGTATCCATATCTGCGTCGTCCTCTCGAGGTGTCTCGGACATATGGCGGATCGTTAAGAAAATGTAGAACAAGGCGCGTGTATTCGAGACGGCTATTCTAGGCCGATTCCACAAGCTGACTGTAAGAGGTATGAGGGGAGAAACATTCCCGCCTCCTCATCAAGCATCCCCGCCCGAAACAAAGGTTTGTGGATGGTCCCTGAGATTCTCTTGTGCCCTTATTTCCCTCCTCATCAATTACGCTTACCCCCATGTCACGTTGAAACATGCAGGGCACGAGAGACGACTGCTGCGTCGCCCCTTTCGCGCATAATATTTCCCGACATCCAAACTCAAGTTGGCACTAACCTTACCTCAGCCCAGCGTTGTTGGTAATCTAGACGAAAGGTGAGGTGACCTGCAATACTGTCGTGAGATAGGTGGGCGCTAGATCTGCAAACATTAACGGACGACTGGACGTCACCCAGACGTTGCGCACGGCGACCAGCAGCCACAGAAAGCACCTTGATTAGCATACACGCTATCTCGATTGACCATCTCTGGCGACCGTCTTGGAGGGCGAAAGGAGGCTGCTGCTGTACACTATACTAGCGCGGAGAGGGCAAAAATAAACCGGTGCTGGTTTCGTGTGGCAGCCGTTCTTCGCCGTTTGCCTGGCTAGTGTTTCTTCTCTTTTCTTTCCTTCTTGCTAAGCTTCCTGAGTCGTTCATCGTTCGTCCTTCCCCAATACCAGGCGGTCGTGACAAGGGTCACGCTGCCACGTTCCACGACGTTTGCAGCTTAGCACTCCCACCTGTTTCTGGTTTGTTCTCGCGCCTATGTCATGTCTTCCCAGCTGAGTGGTGAATTTGCTCGTGGTTCGGAGTCGTTGACCACGCAATCAATCATGTCTTCCTCACTGGCAGAATCGCCACGGCTAAGCTCATAATCGGATATCTCCGTATCTGGTGACCCGTTAACGTCGAGGACCTCTGGACTAGGCGGTTGCTATCCTGAGGTGTCATTTGTGTCATCCAATGTTGATGTTCCAACAAGAGGGGTTGGGCAGCATCGGAGGACGCTTAGGAAAGAGAAGTGCACTTCCGACTCTGCTGTCGTCCATTACCGCCCCCAACAGGGACGACTGACTCTCTCTCTCTCTCTCTCTACCCCACCTCACGATAGGCGGCCAATTCGGACTGAGCGGTCCATCAGTATATGTCCCACCTTCCGTCCCGCATCGTCACCCACCAGCGAGGGTCCATCGGATTCCTTTCGCATCACGGCAAGATGGCCGAGCGGTCTAAGGCGCTAGCTTCAGGTGCTAGTCTAGAAATAGGCGAGGGTTCGAATCCCTCTCTTGTCAACATGTGACGCCCTTCAGGCGTTTGTTTTGCTTTTGTTCGCGATGGGTGTTGGTGTTGAGGTTTAAGAGCGTGTGTGATGCGCGTTTGTGGGTGCCGTGCCTGAGCGGGCACCCCACTGCTTTTCTTACCATTATGAAGAGGACGAGAACGACAGTAAGGCTTAGGCGACATGGGAAAGAGTTTCATCTTAACTTTTGCATTTTTTTATGCCGAATCCGCTGATGTTGCATCGAAGGGCCGGCCCATCTCAAAATGACTGGCTGAGTGCGGTGTAAATTGGGTGTGGCTTGAGCTTCACGCAGTCCCACTTAGCGCGTGGTTCTCGGGTCGTCATTGGCTCTAGACATAAAATCGCAAACAGGCCCGGAGTGAAGACTCAGAAGCTCGTTGTGGTCGTGGAACATTTCTCGGTCAGACAGACTTTCTTCTCGTATTGATGTTGCTCACCTTTTGGTCAACCCGTGGTTTGTAGACGGCGATTTGATGCGAAACCCGCACCATGCAGAAACACTCCCAAACGGCTGATTGATTTGAGTTGGCGCATGCATTCACATCTCCTTCTAGTGCCTTTCGCCACCCATATTCAGCCACATGGGGGGGTATTTACACTTTCTCACACAAATTTAACCCATATCTTCTAGTGCCTTTTGCCAGAAGAACCCATATCATGTGCTCTACTATGCACAACACACTTTATATAATTAATAACCATTGAGTCTTCTAGTGCCTTTTGCCACCCACCCATGTTCAGCCATTGAGTCTAATGAATCCTCCCGGCGAAGCCGCATCGTCTCGCACAGACAAACGCAACCGGCAGACGCAGATTGGTCTCACGGTGCGATACTTTCAACGTGTCATGCGACGAAGTCTGTCCACCATGCATAGAACAACGTGACAACTCCGAAGGGGGCGGCAAACGTCACAACTTGCGACGATGATGCAGGAACAACGCGGGATTCAGGGTTCGCAAGCTACGACGGCTGCGTGAAGGTGTCCGTGGTGTTTCCCACAAAACACGGTCGTGGAGGTCCGTCCCGCCGTCCCGTCCATTCGGCGATCCCGTCACATAGCCGGCCGTATGCACTTTTGCGAACTAACTCGGTAAGGAACAACATACCTCATGTCTGAAAAGGGGTTTTTCGTGCTCTCGATTTTTTTGGCGTATAAACCGGGCGATTGTGCAGTCGGAGGCAGCCCGTCTCCCTGCCGATCCTCCGCCGTTATCGCCACCGCATATAGCTCGCGGACCAGTCACAATCACCCACGCTTCTTGATATGCATCTCATCGGCATGGCTTTCTACTCGAAAAGACATTCCTTGATGTCCATCATGGGACGGACACAATGTCATCACGACACGATAGGATGTGGCTGATCAACACCAAGCTCTCGGTGCCCCCTCGTCACCTTTAATGCCGGATTGGCCCTCGGATGAGCCGGGGCTTGTTCATAAGCCCACATATAACGAGCTGCAGTAATTATTTTTATATGTTTCGCCCCGCGGGAGACCGAAGATCTTATCATCATCGTCCGCGCTGCATAAGCCGATCTATTCCCCGCCAGCTTCTTCGACATCTCGAGCTCACGTGTCGTGGAGACGGGGCGCTGCTTACCTACAGGAGCAAATGCGCCATTGTTGAAGAAGAAGTATGGGCGGGATGATTAGCTGTGTATCAGACAGACCTTGGGCGTTGCAACGGCTTGGTTGCGCGAATAGCGACCCTCTGCACCGGTTTATTCGTACTCGCTGACCCCAACACACACCAACCCCTTCCCCGGGAGCTCCCTGAATTTTGGTAACCTGTCGAGTATGCGGTGCGGTCTTTCGGTGTTTGGCGTGAAGCCTTCGTTCATTCACTTTGATGAATTTTTGTACCCAATATTAATCTTGAACCCATCTGGTTCTAGGCCTCTGGTGCCATGACTGCTCGCTGCAACCGTGTGTATTTCGAGTACAGACCTGGCGATGGAGCGTTTTGAGCACCTTGGGCTTCCAGCATGAATTGATATTCATGAAAGAAAGCCATCGTGTCATGTGATAGCCTTTTGAGGACCACTCAATATTGACGTTGGGAAACGGTGACTGTGGATCAGACCAAAGTCTTCCAACTGATGTCGTCATCTGGTGCTATGCCGCAGATCCTGTCACTTGCAAACAGAGTTGGTACGAGACCTCAGGTGTCATTAAGAGAAGAGACTATGTTCGTGGAGTTCGCGATGAACTTACGGCAGGAATGTAATACAACATCTCAAATACAACGCCATGAGTTGGTTCAACAGCAACGTAACGGACTGTCCCAAGACAAGCTCTTAATTCGGAAAGCAGTCAAGATTTCATGATCTAGCGTTGCTTCCTTTCACCGCCCCAGTTGTCACCATTGCCTGTCGAGTGCTCGTGTAAGATGAGATTACAGGCCTTCAACTAAACTAAAGGGGTCCAGGATCGAGTCTCCTAATTTTTCAAGTATAGCTAAAGAATAGCCGAAAGCTGTTGGGCGGTTGGAGAGTCTCGGGGAACTGCAAGCCAAACTTCTCTCGCATGGGTCGCCTGATCTTTGATAACCTGTCAACATAGGTTGGGCCCTTGATCAGTGCTGATGGTATGTTTAGATCTGTGGCAACATCCACGTTCCCATGTGATATCTCAACCACAAATCAACACAGACCTACACACCCCTTTGATCCTCCATACTTCTCCCAAGACCAAACTACAAGTGCAGCGTGCTCAGGATTATCAAACGCACACTGCTAATCGTGCTTTAAAATTGGTCCAGTCATTCCGCTCACTGCACTACTCGCAAGAAATCCGGCGGTTCCTCTGCCTCCATCCCACGCCGGAACAGGAGCGAGGCGAAGCAGTCAAGACTGTCGTTTGGTCGTTCGCACGAATAGTGGCGGCTGACCGTTGGTATTCTATGGGTATTGGATCTCCAGGCAGTCCAGTCCACATTGCGGCCGGCGCATTTTGGGTTGAAGTCTATTCCCCAAGATATCGGCGCGAAGAGATGGTCCAAAACTAGAGGATAAGGCAGTTTACCTGTATGGCACTCCATCTCGTTGGCAGTATGACGCGATCCAAGACTCGTCAACCGAGCGTGACGCCACATGAAAGGTCCATAAAGATGGCAGATGAATAGGCATCAAGAGATGTTAAGGCCTTGCGAATCGATCCGATTGCTGGTGCAGGACGGAGAGGTCGTCTGCGCAACTGAGCAGCCGCCGCCGCAGCAGCAGCAGCAATAGCAGCCCAAGTAGCCGCTGAGCCGAGAACGAGCTTTCCAACTGTACGTCTGATCGATATGTAGAGCCCAGGCGGTAGTTTTGATGGCAGTCGCTTCCGTGATTTGGACAACATGCGCGCCTCGACTGATTGATCCAATCCAGGTTGAGACATCACGGTGCTTTCTTGTATCCGGTGCAATGAAGTTTATTAGGAGAGTGATACCCTTTTCCGAACATCGTCAATTCCTTGCACTTGAAACTGATAAGCGTACTCCATACAATGGCTTTGAAATGGGTAGTCGTAAACAGAGTAGAAGAATGTAGTGCCGGGGCCCTCGCTATCAACCACGGCCCGTGGCCTTGAACCGGTTGTTCCTAAAGAAACAGGGTAAGGGTTAGTTCATGAGAGCGGGTGTATTAATTATAAAAGCGACTGCCTCGCCATCATGTAAGCCAAAGCAAGATATTGTCCAATACTCCATACATCCGAACCCAAAAGCAGCAGAGCTCGCAACGAACGGGTTTGTATATAGGCAGTGACTGTCCAAATCAGGGCGTCGAAGCCTCGTCAATCATCCAGTCTCGTCCACGTTTCACGACCACGTCAACTTATCGTCACGGGCAACTTCCTCACGATACATCGCACTCAAACTACACTCAACCGGCGCGAGAAGACGGGCGAGCCCCTCAGATCAGCGTGCCGAAAGAGACCCGCGGCCGCGGAGAGACTCTGCGTAGGCATCAGTTCGTCGCCTTCAACTAGTCTTGCTTGGCTAGATGCTTGATTTCATACGAGAGACACCTTTACCGTAGCGACCCCATGTAAACAACTATCGCGCTTTCAACCCCACACCCGCTGCTGTTATGCCTATAGAGAGCATGATTTTCTAGGAGCTATACGGCGTCGTATAGCTCTGATGAGGTTGCCTGGCAGGTCCTCGCATCCGACGACGGGCCGCAGCGCGCGGTCGAATCCGCAGTCGATCGACCTTGATCTCCAAGCCGTCGCATTTGGTCGTCCATACCCATCGCCATCATTTGCTGCAGTTACGAGATGGTTTTGAGCACGCGTCGACCGCACGTGGCGAGCTGGCGAAGTCTCAAACCCACTCTGTACCAGATATCAACCGATTCCATGCGTTTGCGGTGTTGGCAATTCGAGACTTCGTCCTGGCCTCAATTTCCAACTTCAGCCTATGGCTCTGCAAGGAGTTGCTGCTTTTGGTTTGTACAAAACCCCCAACCAAGCGAAGAGAACATATAGAGAGGATCTTTCAGACGGTGGAAAAACGTCTAATACCCAGGGAATCGTCTTGCCCTGGAATCCACGACCCCTCGTAGAACCAAGCCTTATCGCGACATAAACCCCCCCCCCCCCCCCCCGGGGCAAACGGATACAAGTAGACAACCAAATCAACCCGAACGAACCCAATAGCACAGGCATATTCCATCTACCCAACACCAACCCAAAAGCACACGGCTCGGCCCGGACGGTCCACGGTAACGCTGCCGTTCGACCCCTGAAAGCCACACAGACACGGCAAACCGACCCGGATTCCCAAAGCCACTCTCACTCCCCAGGGGAGCGAGACGGAAGTTGGCGTGGCTCTCTTCCAGCCTTCGCCGGCCCGAACCAGACTCGTGTGGAATTTTCGACGGCCCTTGGCTCAGGAACTTTTTTATTCATTTAAATTAGGGCCTAGACTTCTAGACGTTGTAGTACAAATGATCATCATTGCCCTTGCCTTTCTTTCGAAAGCGAGTGTCCCAAACAACGAAGAATGTGTACTCCCGTGTGGCATAACTCCAATGTCGATCATCACGGAAGCGCGGGCGCAGAAAGAAATATCTTTCCCCCGGTCATCCCAAGCAATGTTGGGCTGGGCCCGGGTAAGACGGGCTCAGACCCCTTTGTCTCAATAAAAAACGCCGCAGACGAGAACTCGCCAATCTGTAGTGACAGCCTGAGAGACAAAAAAGGATCAAATCATGTCTCATGGTCTCTCATAACTAACACACCTCGGTCAACAATGTAGCGGTGAACAGAATACGCAGGAATGTCGGAGGGGAGGGACCAAGAAAGAAAAGGGGGAAATTGTTGGGATGCCAAAGTCAAACTTTCCCATCCCGCCAAGGAACTCTCACTCACTCACTCACCAGGCGAGATACGAGAGTACCGACAGAGCAGAAGAGCAGAAAATTTCCCTCTCTCTCTCTCAGTCTTAACTGTAACACGCAGGCGTTGAACCGTCTTTGCGCCGAACATCGGAACCCCCCTCTTCTCTCTCTCTTTCGTCCAACGCCTGCAAGAGCGAGCTGTCATCGGCAGGTGGTAATAGTATCTGCGCTGAACCCGGGAGCTGCCTCCTGCCGATCCTGTTGGGCGGGAGATGGTCCCCTTCCCTTAGGGCCAGCGGTATGCATGAGAATGATGGCTTGCGTGCGGTGCCACGACAAACGCGGCTCTCAGGCGGCAACGGCAGCGTCTGCGAGGCACGTGGAGGGATCTCATTCAGTAGGTGCCGCCATATCTTGCGTCGAGATCAGCAGCAGTACGACCTTCCTTTTTTCTTCTTCTTCTGTGAATGTCCCTGTTGTCGTGAAGGAAGAGCCCAGCCGGGCTCGCTTCAATAACTTGTAGGAGAGTGCAGGCGGCTCCCGTCGGATCTCGCCGGTATTTTCTTGAGAGGGTCTCCGGCGCTGGCTTTTGGAAAACCGTGATGCGAGACGGAATCGAGGTCGAGTCGATTCAGAGGATGAGCTGAAGATTCTGCGACGGAGTGACACAGTCAGCCACCGAAACGCGTTGCTGGCGCCATCTGGACGGGGCGCTACAGCTGCTTCCCGACGAGGCTGTTATGCGTACCGAAGACGAGGCGTTTTTTTTTAGGCAACTCGATGATGCAGGTTAACGAAAGAAAATGCTGTAGTCGTGACACAAAGCTCTGCAACACAACTTCCTCGGGAGGGCAGAGAAAGACACCAAAACCATGTTGAGCTGTATGATGCCGGTGCAAGGATGAGAATTGTTGTTGGTGGTGATACGGGTTTAGCTCGGAATGCACGTCGCTCAAAGCAGACGGAGGCACAGCACATGGTAGCCCACTACTGAGAATCGCACTAGTGAAAGTCTCTCCCATGCAAAACGGTGACTGATCTTTGCGGTACGGGGGGCGGGCTTGGGACGTAGCCGCGAGTGGCCTGGCGATCTCCGAGAATCTGTGATGAACAAGACCGGTTTGGGATCCTGCTGGATATTTCCGCAGGGGACAAGATCATCGTTGGGTCGTACGACTTGGACCAATGCCGGGACTTCGTGCGTGTAATCGACGCAAACTTGTCAGCGTCAAAAAGACGCATAGGGAGGCTGGAGGTGCCGTCAGATGATGAACGTCGCTGCATGGTTGCAATGCGCGAGGTGGTGTGTGAACTTGACCAACTCGCCATCAATTGTGACAGAATTCAGCGGGGAACAGGAAGAGGAAGAACCTGCACGTACGTACCTGGCTGAAGATTGCGCACCTAAGAATGTAGCTCCAAGAGCCCCTGCAAACTAGGCGGGAGCATTGAGACCATTGGATCGGTCTGATTCGATGGTATCCTGGACGGGAAGACGGGCTGAATGCTAGCTAGTTGTTTCTCTGTCTTTTAGAAACTTTCCGTTTCGTGGTTGTCAATGTTGCATACGAGTGAGTAATAGTCGCTTTGCTTCTCTTCGAATGTGTGAAGCAACACCAGAGAGCTACCTCGGACGCATACTAGACTAGCATTATTCCGTCTGATATGCATCTGCATGCCTGGCTAGCAGCTACCGGTGAGAAGCAACAACCTTCAACTGATCCGAGCTTGGCAGGGATGTTCACCGAAACATTTCGGTGACCTCGGAAGGTGTACTGAGCAACATTGTATGTGCTGCAAATCTTTTGGAATAATTCTTTGGATAAATGTCGCAATGTCTCTCAGATGTCGGCTACCGCTGGCTGTCACAATGTACCTCAGATATTACCTTTCCTTCCCAGAGAAGTTCCTCGTAGTCAGCTGAAGTACACGGGACAGAACTTCCTCAAGAAGCTCCCATGAGCGACAGATGCATTAGTGAATTGAATTCTCGCTAAAGAGGCGTCAGCAGAGCGCTGAAGCTCCATGTTGCCTCCCCGTTCCTGTTCATGGGAACGTAGGAACTTCTCAATAAGTCTGATGACTGAATTGAACCTGCCTAGCGGACTGCCTTCTAACTATTCTTCATCACATGGTGTGCCACATAGTGGAACGGCATTGCACCATGGTCACATCTGACATGATCTTCGCAGGCGCGGATAGGGCAACTTTCACCTCAGAACTACAGTCGAGACGGTTGTTCGCGGTACCAGGCGGTATTCCGCATAAATCGTGGAATTTGGGCATGGGTTTTCGCACTTGAATCCCTACCGAAGCACTTATGATTGTCCATCAGCATATGTGTTCTTGACGGCTGGTGACTCGGCTATGGATCCCCGTTGTCCGGGAACCTCACCGATGAGGAGTCGACCCAGAATTGTGGAGAAGAGGTCGAAAAGCCTGGGCCCCAGTCAATTCTTGCGGCTGCAGACGGCCGTTGTAACTTGACATATCCATGGCGAAGCGCGAGCTCTGGTCACAAGCTGTCCAATGGAGAGAGCCGCAATAATTGCCCTGACCATCGCTTTTTGTCTGCGCCGCTGACAAGTTGGTGCTGTGTCGTTGGAACTGGATGTCATAGATCTCTCCACCGGGAACCGAAAGAGGGTATGACGAAAGGGAGCATTGGCATCATGGCCGACCAGCAACAGCATGCCTCTCTCTCTCTCTCTGCAACATGCTTCCTTCTGTTCGCCTCGCATAGTTGTCTGTTTCCAGGCAGCATATTCTCCACCCAACAAGCGTATCAAGTCGGTATCCGCCGTGTCCTCTCGGCCATGGTGCGCCGAGGGGAGTTGAGATCTGGCTGCTTCAGGCCCGGAGATAACTTGAATTGAACCGCGTGCCTTTGTATTCGTAGGGCCCAGAAAAGATCCAGCAGGCATGTAACCCAGCATTCGGTACGCGTCTCATCTGGCCCGGAGGGTTCCTGGCGGAATGTCTGAGTATAGTGACCGACTGCCACGTTGAAGGGATGGCCACGCGAACGACGGCCGGCTCTCGTGGTCCTTCTGCCGTTTGTCGAGTATGTGAACCCCATGAACGCGGCGTCGACTCTTGCCCCCTCCCTCCCCGATGGAGGCTAGCCAGTTGGCGACGGGACAGAGGGAAGTGTTAGGGCCATGCGTCTGCCTCGAGAGGAACGCGGTGACGAGATGTAGTGCATTACCGCTTCGGCTCAGGGATTCGGCGTACCACAGCAGGGCCTGGCGAGCCAGGCGACAGTTGAGTAGCAAGGGGTCGGATGGAAACTTACACACGGGAATGTCCAACAACGACCTCCGTCTGTGCGTCTCAACCAACAGGAATGGAGCTCTACAATATGTCCTGCAGGTCTGGGGCTGCAAGTCGAAGGCAGGCCGTGATTGAAATGCGCATTGTACAGGGGTAGGTACAAAAGGCGAGCAAAAGCAACCTTTGGGGCTCACGTGGCCTGCGAAAAGGCATCGGATCGGACGTATCAGTTAGATGGGCGAAACCCAATAAAGAGGTTGAGGAGGCGCAGCGTTACTCGGTGGTGGCCAGCTAAATCAGCCACCGCAGCCGAACATGATCAGCCAACCAGTCGCTGCGAGTTAAATGCGACTTTGAAGAAGCGAGAGAGAACCCGTGGGCTGCCAATTAATACCGCACCGCAGCAGCGAAATCTTTGACAGAAGTTGTCAAAACATGGAAGAATGACGGCAGTGGGCAAGCAGACGCCAGCGGCGACTGAGAAGCCGCAGATTAGTCAGAAAGAAGCAGAACACTCAATAAGAGGCTTCCTGCCATCTACTTCGCAGTAAAGCAGCCGACTGGTGGACAAGGTGCGGCGTGGCAACGAAGACCGGGGTTGCTTGTCCTGCTTTGCGATGGCCGTGGGATGACCCTAGTCTCTTCTCTGCGGGAGAGAACACTCGATTTGAAGAAATGGAGGATATGTTCGAGTTCTGAGATGAACCATGGGCAAAAAGCTGGACAGAAGCGAGCTTGCAGTGCCGACTCCCAAGCCGCCTCATCGGAGGTTTCACTTCGGCAGAGACAAGGCACCGGCTGCAACTTGGGTGCCGGGACGGCGGGGGTCGTCGGTGGTGGGTGGTGGTGGTAGGTACTGATGGTAACGGCGCTGGTTTGAGGGCTGCGCGTACGATGACGAAGAAAGTTGACGAATGGATCTCTGTGGTGGTAGCAGATCTTGTCTTAATCTTTCGAAGAGTGACCTGGAGACACGAAATGCATTGCATGGCACTGCAGCTTGCGCAATTGCAGCAGCGGTCGTTGCCGCTGTTGCTGCTTCTGGAGCGATGCACCTCTGAAAGGACAGAACGACCAACGGCGCGATATGATGATGCTGCTGCTGCTGCACCAAAAGGGAAAAGGGGGGGGGGGGGGGGGGGGGGCTCTGGGTCTCCGGGCACGGGTTTAAGAGAGCATCCTTTATGGCGTTACCGTTTAGTAGTGCTATACCTCCACAGGGATTAAAGACGTTAGCGTTGTCCCATGCTAACTAATTCAGGTATAATAATTAGAAGTCCCCCTTTACTTGCCTAATAACTAGTATTTATAGATAATATTATATACTAAAATATTTTTAAAATTTAGAGCTCTATATATATTTCTCCTACTTTATATTCTATAGAGAAATATGCTCTAAAAATATCAGCTATTTAGAATTTATGCAGTTAATGTTATGGACTAAAGTAATACGCTAACGTTTTTAATCCTTGTGAAGGTATATAAAGACGGACGTCTTAATTCTTCTGTTGCTTTTGATTATTATTCGCGTCTCCGCCTGCCACCCCGTCTCGCCCGTTCCCAAGGCATTTTAAATCTCCCATGGTGTGGGGAGAGTGGGCGGATGCTGATTCTGCTTTTTCCCCATCTCCGATTTCACCCTCCGTTTGCTTACCGCAGTAGGTGATCTCACCCCTCTTTGGGCCCCTTCTCCTCCTCCTCCTCCTCGTCTTTGGCTTCCTGACGTCTTCTTCCCCTTCACATCAGCGGGACAGGACCACTGTCACCTTGTTCTTATTCGCGAGTGGGCTGCGGTCTAAGAGCCAGTGGGCACGGTAGAGGTAAGCCGGCGCGACGGGAGGCAAACATTGTTTCGCCTTTGGGGGTTAAACCTCCGGTGGGCCTGCTCATCCTCTCGCGCGGCAAGGCAAGGTAGGGATCAACCCGGCCGATGACTTGATGCGGTTCCCGGTTCCCAGGCGGGTTTGTTCTGTGGAGTGTGGATGGTCAGCGTCTTGTTTTCTTTTTTGTCCCGCACTTGCTGGATGTGGCATCCATATTATTTGCTTTTGGTAAGTTGAAATCGGTCGAGAGATGTAGCAACACAGATCATTACCATATCGGGTGGAAAGAAAACGCCTCGCCTCGCCGCGCCGGGGAACGTCCGCTTGGCCATCGTGGAGCGGAGTCGCGTCTACACTACGCAGTACAAGCCCCGTTGTCTCGGTAGGGCGCTGATGGGCCCCCGCCTCCCCACCCGGGCTCTCAATCTTGGGCGTCTCTTCAGTTTTGACTTTGCCTTATATTCGATTTACTACCTTCAGATGACATTCCGTGCCAGGATGAGTGGTAAAACTCGACCGCGAGCCGAGCCTGGCGGAAGGCCTGCCGAACCGACTCGAAAGATCGATGCAGGAAGGGCTCGCGAGCTCGCAAGGAAACACCAACTGGTGTTGAGTTTGCAGTGGTAGATGAGATGAAACCCTGCAAAGGAAGGGCCATGGGCTTTTGCAAAATTGGACACAAACCAAGTTGCCGTCCAGCCCGCCGCCCGCATCTGCCAGGAACACTTGCATATCGTCGTCTCCTTGCCTGTGCATCCACCCCACTTCACGACAAATGAGGTTATAGGCGAGCTGGGAAGGTCAGGCCTGGGCCCGGCCTGTGGATACTCGTCCGGCTCCCCCTGGCAATCCGCAAGAGAGACCGGTGCAAACAGGGAATTACCATGGCGTGCGGGACAATATCCTCCTCCAAGGATCCGAGGCGTGGCACGGTAGCATCCCTCGCAACCCTCATTTATCTTCCACGCAAGCGGCAAGCCTCATGAGCATCGTCGAGGTGCAAAACGAAGACGACGGAGTGTGCCAGCCGTCTCGAGAGGGAATGGCAGGGGGAATCTCGATGCCATGGCCCCGGAACGGTCAGAGCGTCAAGTCGTTGCTGTCCTTGCCCCGGTCTTTGCATCGTCAAGTTGTGCAAAAAAGGAGATGAGACGAGATGGACGAGATGGACGAGATGGGGGCACCCGCGGGCAAGCGGATTGTCTTTCTCCACCTAATAAACTTGTGACAAAAGACGGCATGCCCAGTGCCGCCATCAGTCGAGCTCTCGAATGCCCGGGCTGCTCTCTTCGAAACTTCGACCCAATGAGCGCACCGACCGATGAGGAACCCCAGTCTGGCCGCATACTACACGGTACACCTATCCCCTATCCCACGGTCTTAAAGGTTAGCGTGGTTCTTGCGGGGCTTCTCATATAGCCAAGCCCCGCAGGTATTACGCTAACCTTTAAGACCGTGGGATAGGTGTAGTCTTCTGGAGAGCTTCATTCGCCCTCCAATCTCTCAACGAGGCCACGCAATTACCATGACAAAGTAGTGATCTCGCCCATCGAACGGGGACGCCTGTCAAACCACGCACGCCTCTCGCACGCTGATCTCCTGCGAGAGCAAGCCACTGTGGCGTTCCTGTTGAAGTCGTAATGGCCCGAGGGTACCACACCCACGCTGGTCACTCGTCAGAAAGCAGTGTCGCTCGCGGTTGATCTTCCACGCCTGTGGTCCTTCGAATAAAGGACCGTTGCAGTTTGAGCCTCACAAGCGGCACATGGTTATCGCATACAGATAAATAGCAATTTCCTCAATGCGATCATTCAATAAAATAAGGCAGATTCGACTCGATTTAGTTGCAAAAACCAAGAAGCTTGTCTTGGTCAAAGTTGACTCACATCCATCGCTTGTCGGGCATTCGAGAGTCGTCGCTGTGCAGCCTCGTCGTAAACCATACTATGGTTCGGTCAATATCTCACTTTTGACATGCAGCTCTCAACTGCTTGACAAGATGATCCTGACAGGATCACTGTTCCACTATACTATACTCCTCAGACTATCGATCGCGATTCGCTAGCAGACAGGGGACTTTCCCCCCTCACGCCCAAAGCAGATATTTTAGGCAAGCTTCGCGGAGGATCGGCACAACCAGAGTTTAACCGAGACACACCGTACCCAACAATGAGCGCACTCCGGTCTAGACCACATGCGAAGCACATGCTTGCCACATATGGCTGCTGTTGCTTGACGATCTTGTCTGATGTTGATGATGGATGGGTAAGCAGGGCTGGCAGGGCTCTTTTTACACCCGACAGCTTTTCCGAAGAAGGTGGCGATCCAAGGACAGCTGCTGCTGATCGATTTGACTTAGTTCGATACCTACCCAGGGATTCTAAACGTTAGTTCGCAACTTCTGGCCCACAGCTCTCGGGATCAAGTGTTATTGGGTTAAATATCTGGGGCATGTACTTCTCATAGAATAATAAGTGAGAATAACATATATCTAGCATTAGGATTTTGCCTTATTAATCTAGGGATCTTCTTAAGTAACTTTCCCTTCTAATAGGCTGCTTAAGAAGACTTCTGAATATCATACCCAGAACCGTTAGTATGGGACTGCGCTAACGTTTAGAATCCCTGGGTAGGTAGAAAATCGACCTAACATAGTAGACCATGGTTACACCTAGTCTCACATTGCTTTCGACCGTTTCCGCCACCTTCCAGCTTCAGCGGTAGCGTATCTTTGTCGAAGGTGACCCTGATGTCACTGACGGCCGCTGGACGGACCGCCATGATCTTGAAGCCGGTGATAGGCATCGACCGGTCTCGAGTTGTTCTTGATGCGTCAGCGGAAGCTGAACCCTGCTCGCTTTCATGGAGCTCTGCCGAAGGGCAAATCAACAGCCCGAAGCGCATCCAGATGCAAATTCGCCGTTACATGCCCTTGGTGCTATGGTGGCCAATGACCATCATGATTGTGTCTGGCTGTCAGTTCCAACTTCCAGCATGTCGGACCCAGGACTGACGTGTCGGGGCTGAGCAGTTGTCGCGTTACTTGCCGTATTAAACACAGGAGCGGTAAACACAGGAGCGGATTCTTGACTGGAATTGAGCAACTGGAGATATCATGCCAAACTGTACGGGCACACGAACGGACGCAGGGTTCAGTTGAGAGCCGGATTCTCCCTTCCCTGGCGCGAGGTTCCGCAGGTTCGTGATATTTCAAGTTGTCATTCGGATGCGTTGTGGCATACTTGTGCTTAACAAGCCACCACACGAATATCAGCTCAAATATCGTGACCCGAAGTTGACGGCGGTCGACTAGGTGAAACCGCCAGTAGAACTGCTAGGCTTAAAGACAGAACGGGCAGAGGGCGACTAATAAGGACTCGGGAAATCGACGAGGCGGGCGAGATGCCGATGGCTAAGGATGTGGCGCTGTCCGGGCCAAGGAAGGGGCCAGCGGTTCCGCGTCGGTGTTCCGTGGAGGAATTCCCTGAAAGCAAGTGAAGTTGCAAGTGATGTGCTAGGTCGCCTTGTCGACGGCAGGCAAATTAGCTATGTGATCAGAAGTGGCTTGCGGCGTTCATGCACGCTTTCGAAGAGGCTCCGGGGATCGCCAGATCCGGGCTTCAAAAGGGACATGGAAACACGTGCGTACGTCCGTAAGGCATTTGAGTCTGTGAGTTTTGGCTAGATAAGGTAGCGTTGGCATAATGGTCCGTGTTTTAATTTCCAATAAGCCCCCAGCCGTGGAAGAAGTGGACTATGGCAATGGAAACGGAATGGAATTCCATTGACAGGGGAAAGTCCGGCCCGTTACGAGCGGTTTGCGGGTCAAATTAAGCCACAAGCGGGCATACGAGCTGAATCGACGTGGAGCAACTCAAAGACGGCGACAGCACCGCCCTGCGAGGTATTCTATCCGCAAGGGAGTTCAGGTTAGTCAGAAGGTGAGTGTGTTGCATGGACTTTGATGAGGGTTTTGATATCGGTCAAGGGAAGGAAGATATCCAGAGTCGTGGTGTTCGCCAGTGTTGTTCTGATTCCGACCAATTTTGATTGAGGTAGATTTCCTTGGGATCAAGTCTCGCTACCCAAGCTGTCGCGCATTCGGTGCTTGGGCTGGAAGTACCACGACTTCCTTCTCAGGGCTGTTGTCTTCTTCAAAACCTTGGTGGAGGCTAGAGTGGGGTGGGCCGTCCCTGTTTCCTCGTCACCGCGTTTCAGATTTCGAGCTCAGGCAAGAACATACCTATCTATCCCTCCCTGCCTGCTGGATCTTCCAGGCGTCGTTTCCTTGGCTGCTCATTCCGACCGGGTGGGTGGACAGGGGTGGGCTTACCAGGAAAACGTCGTGGTTCTAAAGAAGGAGTGGGACCCCTCCTCGGGGCTACCTACTAGGTACCTTAGTACACTAGGTACACTACACTATAAGGTACCTTGATGTATATTGTATCCACTCTGATCCGCAAAAGGCAAGGTGCGGTACATACGGCGGAATCGCAACTGCCATAGCTGCTCAGAGGGGAAAGAGCCATCCCTCTTCATTGGCTGAAATTCGATGGAGGTGATCTGGGATCGTCCGGACGCCATCGAATTGCGAGAGATTTGCTGGGTCCCCCTCTGCAGCTGCAGCACTGATTACTCCCCTAGGTAGGTACTCTCACTCACCTTACCTCCTAGGTAGGTACCCAAGACCCAGAGTATTCCAAGTAAATTCCTGTCCGGTGGTGTCGTCGCCTGCAGTCTGAGGCTTGTTGCCGCATCACCACGCCCCTTCGTTCTCGTCCTCGATCTCATCCGCCGCCTCACTTCGTGCCACGCCGAGCCCGACCTAAACAACCTGCTCTGCTGTAGAGCGTGTCCTAGCAGGTACGGATGTTCCGAAGGGTGGTTGGCGGCTCGTGGCATGAGCAAATTTCCATGAGTAAACAGTCCTCACGTTGCAAGACGGTCTTGGAGGCAGCTTTCTCCAATTACGGTAAATGCGCCGTGGCTGACGGAAGTCCAACTGGACATCAATTGCTTCGCTTCGTCAGCCGCCGTCGCAGCCTGGGGTCGAGGGACGACAGTCCAGCAGAAGAATGCCTGTCTGATACGAATGCTACATACTGCGTACTGCACAAGCACCACTTCCTCTGATCGACAAGGCCCAAACTCCCCTGACAGCCATGGGCAGCCCTCTGAGTCGTAGTGGGAGTGGGAGTCGTTCGACCGTCAGCATCGCTCCCCAGGGGACCCCTTGATTACGTGCTACTGTCAGGTGGCAAGGACTGGCTGGACACGCGAAATGAAGGCGAGCCTTTCTCGGCCATCGCGGTCTGAACCTCTTTACTGCGGTAACAGGCAAAAGTTTTATCCCCTGTTCAGGTTCTTGTGGCTTGAGCAGTTCCCACAGGTACTTCTTCTCGTTGATGCTGTTAAGCAATTCTCTACTGCGGTAGCAGGCCAAAGTAAAACATCCCTGACGAGTATCTGTGGCTTGAACTCGCAAGGCCAGTACATCGCTCACAAGCGAAAAACTAGCCAGTGAAAGCAGCTTAGTGGGCCACTTGTCTCCATAATACCTTCCTAGGGATTTTTACTTACCCATCACACGAAGTAGCTATTTAAAGTCATTTACAGCAGTATAAGTGGACCTCCGTCCCCACGATACCAGTGCTAGGGGTTAAACATACCTATTACACGAAGTAAGTCATCTCCCGAGGCGGATCAAGCCTGCCAACAGCGACCCTGATTCGCCGTCACATATCACTTTTTCAAGACTCCGTCAATATCATCGCCATTGCCACGAACTTGCGCCTCATAGGTACTACGACTATCCAGAACCCCGGGAACGGTCTTGCCTACGACGGTTCATGGCGGCCAGGTCTGTCGTTTTGCCCGGCCATTCAGCAATCTGGAACGACCGCAGGTTGTCAGTTCATTACCGTGCCGCCCAACCCGGCCTTCTGCATTGATGCAATCTGGGAGATTAGCCTCCGGGCTCCACTGCAGCACGCACTGTCTCTCCGGTGAACCGCGCTTTCAACGCTTCAGGTCATCAATCGTTTCTCGACGCCTTCGACAGCCTTACCCTTTTCGGTTCCATGTCGCTTCGCGAGCTTCAACATTCAAAACAGAAGATGGCACTACCGTGCTTGCGTGTCGTTCGCGCACCCCTTTCCCAAATGCGGACTTGGACCTAAACATAGATGTAGAGGCTCCAACCGTTGCCTGCCGCTGCAGAGTCAACACGGACAGAAACTTGCATCGCAGCTACGATGATTACTGCCTGCCGTCTTTGACAGAGCAGCAACTGGGACACGGATATGCCTCCAACCAGCTGCAAGCAATCACCCAAGCACGCGGGCCCGCTTGAGATTCATCCTGGCCCCGTTGGGTTCCAGAGTACGCCCTACAGGGCCTTGGAGGCTTGAAAGTTGAAGTCGACCCCAAAGCGGCCCCCGTCCGGCAATCAGCCACAACGCGCCCGTCTCACAGGGTACGTTGCCGACTGCACATGTTTTTGAGCATACAAGCGGACCGCCAGCGACACGACACCGTTTCAAGACTCACTAGATCAAAGTCATGCCGGACTCGGGTCTCGCCTCGCGGCAAAGTCGGTACTGCTTTGGAATGACGAGTTATCGCGCCCGTCAGAGGCAGCCTGATCGAGGCAAAAGATGGATCAGAACAAAAATCATTCCATTTCTCGCGAGACGTCGTAATGTAAGCAACGGTGGTGACACGGACGTGGCGTTCAAGTGGGCACGTCATTTTCAATACCTGGCTCCTACTTTGCGAGAGTCGCTCGACGGTGGTCGCCGCGATGGCAGAAATAAACCTCCCGTGGCAAGCCCGAACACTACGGTTTAGCTGACCAGACGACTGTCAGACTTACGCGATAGGGAAATCGGCGAGCATGGCTTAGGGCTGAATGAAGAATGCACCGACACTATAAACATTCAGTCTGTCTTGATCGACTCGACGGTGCAATATGAGAAGAAACGAAATGTATCGACGGAGTGCGTATTCATGCCCCTACTACCTACTCACGGGTCTTTTCTGACATGTCACTGAGTCGCGGATGCTTTTCCGTCCTTGTCCTTGGAGAAAGTCCCGGACAACTCGGTTGCAGTCGATGAGCTTTTCAACCACAACATCTGGCCAGCAATCCAATGGGCAAGTTGGAAGATGGGGGTCTCGCAGTACGTACCGATGTAACGTGCCCAGGTACCTAAGGTATCTCCCGAACATCCAGAATCCTTCGGACGCACACGCCGCCCTTTAGCACCATCTGCATCTGCGGGCGGTACGTAATTTGCATCCCTCGTCCCTTTCCTTCTCTGTTTATTTCAGTAAGTGTCTGGTCTCCGTCTCTTCAATCACAATCACAACCTCAAGCTTGGAACTTTCGGGCCTAGGCCACAAACCGAACGGCACCCCCTTCAGTCGCCCGGGCACACACGCCCCCCCCTTTCCAGCCCTTTGCAGGACCATCCACTGTGGCTGGTCCTGACACTGACCAGAGCTTATGGTCACGGTACGAAGCGTTGCGGTGCGGTGCTGTGCGGTGCGTCAAGACATCACTTTTTGGATGTCGTGAGCTGCCGTCCTCAGGCTACTGCATCGTCAAACTCGCTCCGCGATGTTCTCTTCTGCCCTTCTGGGTTTGTTTATCCCCTTCACGAGACTTGCAGCATGAGCAGAGACACCGGCCAAGGCAGAGCAGAGGAGGGGAACACATCAGAGAGTTCCACAGCGTTCCCACCCCTCGTCCATGATGGGAACAGCCCCATCTCACAGCATGGCAAAGCTGCAAGGCCTGAGCTTCCACTGCATGGCACAAAGCAGTCCGGCCTACTTCGCCCGCCGAGCTCGCTCAGCTTCTCCAATTGTCATGCTTCCTTGATCCTCGCCGACCTCGACAGTCACCCTTTTTTTTGCCTTTCGGTTCGGGTACGAAGACACCAACCCTGGCGGCCGTTAGTCGAGGTCTGTGGGCAGCAAGGAATGAGCCAGACCTGCCGGCAGCCTAAGCAGACTCGGAGATGGTCTTAGGCGCTTACACACCCCTACCTAACTCTGTTCGGTATTCAACGGTGGTGACGTGCTCTGTGTCTGTGGATAGGAGGAAAGAAGAGACGAGACGAGACAAGGAGAGGGGTCGAGACCAGACATATCTGCAAGAGGACTGCCTCAAGCAAATTCATCCTGACGATTTACAGCCTCGCAAGCTCAACTCGTCTGACTTCTGGAGCGCGAACATGTCACAAAGGGCAGCCCTTGATGGGTAGGTCGCGGAAGAGGCATGTACACACCTTCTTTTCCGACATAAAGGTTACCAAGAGGCATGTACATGCGCCCATAGTAGTTGTAAGCATCTCAGCCAGAGTCAGGAGCTACAAGCAACGCCCGCTAGGGTTTAGTACTGCGTCGTCTACTCCTGCGACCCCGCCCAGCCACATGACGATGGCGAAGCGACGTGCTTGGCTCAGCAGTCGTTCAACCTCTACTGCAGGTCTCAAGCTTCAAGGCCGAAGAGCGGTCAATGCAGCCGTGCAACGCCCATTATCTGCTTCCAGTTGCGCTGCTCTCCCATTTCCCAACGGCTGGGCCTCCTTCCCGATGGTATCAAAATGGACTCTGTGTCTTCCGTTTTCTCCCTAGGTAGGCAGCTACTCTTTCTTTTTTTTTCTCGTCCCGTCAACTCTCCGCAGGGTCGACCCTGCAGTTGTGGGTGAACTCTGCCTGCAAGCTTCTGTATCGATACGCTTCTTGAACAAAGGGCACCAGGCCATCCCTGTTGGCTCCGGACGTCGAGGCAGTCTACTCAACTGCATCATCATCAACACACATGGAGGTTACTCCAAGCGCACGTACCGAATCCCTCAACGACACAACCCCTCGACTGGCGGACACCCACCTTGGCAGCTCAGGCAGCGAAGATGCAGGCCAAGCAGGAATCGGCGGAGATTTACGGGGAGATGAGATAGACAGATGGAGGTCGCGGAAGACCGGGCCAAACGCCATGGCCGAGACCGGTATGACAGGACAGTTGCAGCCTCGTGGACAACGGCCTGACAGCGTCCCAATGGTCGATGTGAACATCGAAACTGAGGTCTGAGTAGCCTACCAGGCTCAACTCGTATCAACTGTGCTGTATGCAGATTAGTATATGCGTCAACCATTGAGGCCGGCGGTGTACAGACTCACGCCTGATGTCTGACTCTTGTGATGTTGTACAACCGCGGTAAGGAAAAAATAGAATAAAAACCAAAACGTGGATATAACAAGCTGGGCAGATCTTTGGTTTGGATTCTATGTGGAAAGTTGCTTTATCTTTAGTTTCACACGACACAATATACCTAACACAACACACACAAGGCGGCGTGAGTAAGTATCAAATCTAACTCGAGGGTATTGCGCCCCCAACTCAAGGCTCGTCCTTGTTGCCGCGAGTCCAGTGACTTTTGAGCCGACGATGGCGGCTTCGGAAGAGAAATAAAAAGAGGAGCAGGCGGGGTCCCAATGGCGACTAGCGGCCCTCGCCACAGTTACCGCATCCACCCCATCTCTCCGTCTCAGAAGGTGTACTATATGAAGGAGTACTGGCGGTAGTGTTTTAGCTCGGATTGCACGCCCATGCCCACGCCCTCACCCACCCCTATGCCGATACTCACGGCCACCCCCCCCCCCGGCCCAGCAAACACGCACCCCCTGTGCTCATCCCCCTCCATGTGTCATCTCTTCTGATACGCGCTGGTTGTGAAAGAAATAAACCAGGCTCGGGCTGGCTGTCATTCTCCACCACGGGCAACGGGCAACGGGCAACGGGCAACGCAATCGACCATTCCACGAGGGCCTTTGCCTGAACCGTCCACAAACCAATTGTGCCTCCTTTTTTTTTTTCCTTTTTTTTCTTATTCTTTCTCTCTTTCCGTTCCCTTCCTGTATTATGCTGCAAGAGGCCCCTCTAGTGATCACACATTCATTGCGGCCCTCTTGGGCTTGTGTAAATGTGGTTGGGCTTCCGCTTCGTCAATGAGTCGGGCCTTGGGTGGTTCGTCTCGTTTCCCGCGTCTCCATCCAACATCTGCACCCCATCGGCTGCCGGGGTTCCTTGGGGATAGGGAAATAACGAGAGAAATAAGAGAGGGAAAAAAAATCGCGCCGTCCCTCCCACACACTTGCGCACGCGCACACACACACATCCTCGACGGCAGGGTGGACTTCTCGGTACTCTAGAACCGTACCTTACCTTCACCACGCGCTCAGAGTGCACCCTAGTCAACCGTCTTCCCGCTCCTGGACCGCGGATCCCAGAAAAGAACAGAAGCCGTTCCCTTCCCTTCCCATCCATCTCCCTGATTGTGACTGCCTCCCCTTCCCTCTCCCGCTACCACTCCCAGCTCTTGGCTCCCAGAAAACCACATATACCCTACACAGACACCTTCCCAGAGCCTAGACCAGTGCCACACCGTTTACACTGCCGTTCACTGTCTGGGGTCCAGGAGACATCATCGCTCTCGTTGTCGTCTGGCAAGCCTATGAGTGCAGAGTAGGAGGTCGCAAGTGTCAGCCCGGCCTGGGCTTGGCTTGTCTTTCTATCCGTCCTGGGCCTCTTGACTCCATAAACGTACCCGGTTTTCCATTTCTCGTCTCCATCGGGCTTCCTATACCGAGTTGGGAAGTATCTTACCGATGATTTCTGCCTTTCCTTCAGCCTCTGCGTACGCCTACATCACGCATTTTGCACCCATCACGGGGGACGTCACACTGTGGCCTTCAGAGCTCCAGACCACTTTTGCAGTATCTATACTTAGGTAGGCTGCGCTAGACCCAAGTTTCGATGACTGAATGAGGTTGGACACGTTCGTGGAGAGGTTTCATGACCTTACAGTCTGCCAGCCCGCCCGCCTCTAACACCAGAAACAACTCCCCAAGACTGAAGACTCAGTGCACTGTAAGGACTTTGCATCGACTTGTTCCCTTTAGCCAGTCATTTTTTTCTCTCCCCTTAGCTTCCTCGTCCGATACGTATCTCTCCTGCTCGTTCACCCACCTCGAGACCCAGTGCAATTCCCAAGCCACCCAAGAAACCCACCCTGTCTGCTTTTACCTAGATGTAGCTAAGGTGGGTGAGCTAAGCTAGGTAAGCTACGGTAGCCACGTCCAGCTCTGGCTCTACCGCTGGGCTTCGAACCCATGTACACACACACCTCAGCGTACCGTTACCATATTATTCCTTAGCCCACTTCACTTTCCCAACCTGGACTGCCTCACCAGCTTGCACCTGTAAAAAGGTTATTTCCACCACCTGCACCCCCATATCTCGATTTGTCTTTCTTACCTACCTCACCTCACCTACTTCACCCTCTTCGACCTCCCAACTTCTCTGCCTTCCGTCCGTCTATCTGGCCAGCCAGAACGTTTTTGTTTACTTCTCGACCTTCATTACCTCTCCCTTTGTCAACCTGTTTTTTTTTTTTTCTTCTTTCCCTGAATCTTCCCTTGGCTGGCAAAGAAACAAAGCTCCAATACACACACAGAGAGAGAGAGAGAGAGAGAGAGAGACGCGCGCGCAGACACACAAACACACATCACCTTCCTCTCAACATAGGCTCCCATGTTGCCGGTGTTTCTTTCCAACAACTCATAGTCACCTGGGGCACATGAGTATACATGACCATGCTCACTGTTAAGCAGCCAACACACCACGGCTACAAGTCCGTCCATGACCTTCCAACTCCGCCCTCGACATCCAGACCTTCGCCTCCTCTGTCTTACCAAGACCACCCTTCCCACAAGCTGCTGCCGTCCATTCCCCGCAGCCACAGTCCACCTGGTCAGCCCATGTCGGCGCATCATCGCGGCCTGCCTCCGCCGGCAGCTATGACTTTGCCCCCTCAGCCGCCTCATGCGACAACGGCACCTCCTCCGCCCCCGCCACCAGCGCCCCAGCCCATCGGCCAGCAGCAGCAGCAGCCTTCAATGCACAGCCATGCCATGGGCCAGCTGCCGGGACCGCCGCCTCAGTGGCAGGGTGCCGAGGATTCCATGAGGAGCTGGTTAGCAGCCAAAACCGAGGAGGAACGCAGAAGGCAGGAGGAGGAGAAAACCAGGCAGGAGTCCCTACGTCTTGAGCAGAGACGTATTGAAGCCGACATGCTGCGGACCTCGTTGACAGGTGGGATCCCGCCGCCTATTGTGCCGCTCGTCTTTGCGGGAATGGGCGGCGGTGTTTTGCCCCCGGCAGCCCTGGAATGGGCTCAGCAGTTTCTCAGCCCGCATGGCCAGCCCCAGCATCCTCAGCTGCTTCCTTCCCAAGGCCCAGTATCGCCTGAGCACCGCCGCGATTCTCAGTCGCAACCGTATGCGCAGTACGCCGGGGTTCCTTCAACACCGAGCTCGGCCCCGGGGCCTCATGGCTTCACCGGATACCCATCCTCCCCAGGAACACGGGGCAGGGCGACGACTTTGTCCTCGACAGGCTCGATATCTCGACCGCTCGGATCTTCGAACTTGCCTAGCTTAAACACGAACGTGCCGCACTCTGGCCCGCAGCTGCAGAGCCACCAGTCTCATCCGACGGCCCAGTCCGCAGCTGCTCAGCAGGAAGCGCAGCCCAGCCCGTCCATCTACTTTCACCATTGGCACCCGCCAACGTCCCAAGCCGGAGGTGGCTCTACCCAGCCTGCGACCCCCTCCGGTGCGTCCAGCAAGACCAAAAGAAAGCGCGAGTCGCTTTAGGCTAACCTTGGCTGGCGTGGCCATTAGGGGAGTCTCCTAGGAACAAGCGTAAGGCCACCGGCCCGCAGCAAGCCGCTCCACCTCCCAGTCAACAACACCGCCTTAGGTCGCCTCCTTTTCAAGGTGGCTCAACACTTGGGAACCCCCCGCCGGGGCGAAGACGAGGCCATTCGCGACAACGCAGCGATCTTTCATCGTATCGGCCCGCGGGTCGAGGTCGAGGTGAGAGTTTTGGGACGCCTCGAGGCATGTCTCCACAGGTTGGCAGCGGGTTGGAGCAGGGCAGCATCGAATCGACATCCGCCCAGCAGCAGCAGCAGCAGCAAGCAGCAAGGAGTGTTGGAGGACATTCGGTCTCGTCCTTGCTGTCGGAGGAGCCATGAGACGGGCACCAGGTGATTCGACTCGGGTGGTCGGTCAATCCAGGGCAAGGTGAACAGCGGCGGGCAGTTTTGGTACGGACACGCGGATCTGCAGGGTCAAGAGCCACACGACAAGGGCAATCATTGCGATTGAGATCAGGCCTGGTACAACTTTACGACTTGTTTCAGCCACACCATCACGGCGGAATTTCGCGAAACGAGATGCATGAGTACGACACTTTCTTCGGAATCTTCGCTTCTATGCGATATATTTTTTTTCTGCCTCACCTGCCCCCTCCCCCCGCAGCGAAACTCGCTATGTGTTCTCACCAGGACGGGACGAAGGGAAGAGGGGGGAGAGGGCGAGCGTTGATGTTTTCCACTTGGACATTTGTTCGATTTCCAGAGACATGGGTTTCTCTGGGTTTTCTCAGCGCCACTCCAGCGGATCTGGAACTGGAGGCGCCTCTTTTTTGTCTCCTTCTTCACAAGGCATGTACAGGCCACGGCGACTTTGTTCGATTCTTTCTCGGCGGGCGGCATCGTCACTTGGACATGTATGAGCCGTTTGGTTTTCTTCATTTGGGATTTTCATCTTCTTTTCGCTTCTCTCGACACCTGGTATATTGGTGTGTGTTGTTAACACGGCATTATGTTTGGGTGTACCTCATAGCAGTCGGGCTGGGTCAACGGCAGACCAAAAGGACCTGCAGGGTGAGGCTCACTTACGGGGATTTAGTGAGATCATTGAAATTCAGGTTGGAGTTTTCCTTTGGGGTCGATTTCTCTTCTTCATCTTCTCTCTTCTTCACTGGGGCTCTGATTGAATTCTTCACCCCTCTCGGTTGTTTTCGATTTAGGGCCGGCCTCTTCTGGGGGCAATCTTACATGTATCATGATACCCTGCAGAAAAAAACAAGACAGGATGCATTTTGCAGAAGGACAGACCTGTTTCAACCCCTTGATGGTTGATACCTTATCTCGCTTGTTTGATTATCGCCTAGTGAGGGGGTATGTGGGAGCTTGGTCGGGAAAAATTGGGCCAGGAATTTGGAGGTAATTAGCGACGGATTACCCCTCCCGAGCCCTCCTCCCATGAAAAAAATCCTTGGCCAGAAGCGGGATAGAAACCTGGTAGTCCCTCATCCCTCGGACATGATGACGATTTCGTTTTCTAGGCCGATCCAAGTTTAACACTGCATTCCCAAGTGAGAATTGACGCTATGTAACGGACTGGATTAAGCTCATCGGGAACCTTGGTACTGCCAGTCGTGATGGGCGCAGATATTGTGGAACCCGTCGTCCGTTCATCCCCGCCGCTCCGCCGCCGCCCGGCGCCCGGACGTCGACGTCGACTTCAAGCAGTGATGCCCGAGTCTATAAACTTTCTTTGACGCATTTAGACAAGGTCATGGAAACTACGGCCGGCGTGAGAACTGTGCGTAGCGAGAACCCTCGACATCGGGCGCTTAGCCGCAAGTTGCCTAGGAAAGCTCTTCGCCCATGGAGTACTTCTAACATTGGACGATGTAACATGGTCAGATCGGGGGACGACGCCACGTAGGCACGTTCCTTCCATTCATTGGCGAAGGGGGAGAACTACGGATAGCGTACGCGGAGACGGGCAACCCAGAATCGTGAATAAGCAAGGTGACTTTGATGATTCAGTCCGAAACGATGGCAGTTTTTTTTTTTTTTTTAACCGTCCTGCAGAAGCGGCCGCCCTGCAATACCAAGCAAAAAGGGTACCTATTTCATCGCCTGAGTGCTGCTTGGGAACTGTTTCCTAATCGGGAATTTCCGTCCAATATGAATGGGAATTTGAAACCCGTCCTTGGTTTTTTCTTAATTCCCGCTTGATCTAGTTACGATATTTGATTGGTTAGCACCCTGCGTGCTTCCCTGCAATGTACAACCAGGCACGAACCGTTCAAGACAATACTAGGCAACAATTGCACCAAGAATAGCAGTCGAAGCAAAACAAACGGCGGATGGGCATAGAACCCAGAACCCTAGGACAGATATGTTCGCGTAACCCAGTGACGAAAACGAGAATTCAGACGAGTCGGCAATTAAATAAATCCCCATAGCGGCTTGACATTTGTCTTAATTATCATCCGGATATAGGGCTGGCAGACAGGCACGACACAAGAGCAAGCCGTGAGGGGGTTGGCGGGAGCGAAATTTGAATTATTGTCCAGGACTTGGCAAAGCCAAGCGAAGCGATTGCCGCAAACGGCAAGAAAGAGGAGCACGGATGACAGGCCGCTTGCTCAATCGACGGTTCCCAATCATCCAGATTAGTTTTAGAAGAGTTGATTGACAATTTGTGGAACACCAATGTGTGGATCTTTTTAGAGCTGGAAGTATATGTCCTTACCCCTGATAATCCAGCACTCTCACTCTATTCCCTACTTTAGAATCTACCTCCTTAGCGCTTTAAGAAATTTAGTATACTACTTATTATATAACTAATTAATTTTAGCTATATCCTTAGGTATTAGCTATATTATACTTTAAATTTATTTTTAATTTTATTAATTACTTAAAGTTAGAGTATTTCTATATTATAAATATATATTTTATTTATAATTATATAATATTTAATAATTACTTTTTATATAATTAGTTATATAAGCTATTAAGTATTTTTTTAAGTATTTAAATTAATAAAATTAGAACTATAGGGGTTTATATATATTACTAAGTAACTATATAGGTAGTTTTTTTATATAGATTTAAAAGTATACTATATTTTAAAAATATAATATAATATAGTTAAGCTTAAAGCTATTAATACTTTAATTATATAAGCGTTTATATATCTATAATATTAATATATTTTAAAGTAGAGCCTATACTAAAAAGTAGCTACTTTCTTCTAGATATTTATAATACTTTAATATATATAATATTCTATATATATATATATAAGTACTAAAAGTAAAGAAAAAGAGTTATAAGAAATATAATATATAATTATATTATAGAAATATATAAGGGAATAAGAATTAGGTATATATACATAGATATATAATTAGTAAAAGGTTAGCTAGTAGGCAGCTGCTATCTATATCTTAGGAAAAACTCTAAGCATAACAGACTTAGAACGTTAAGTAATAGTTTAATATAGTAATAGATATCTATATTTAGTATTCTAGCTCTTTCTAGTTAAGGCCTATAGCTATACTTTTATAATTCTATTACTTCTACCTTAATTTAAGAAACTAATACTAGTTAGAATATCTAAAATAAATAAGTCTTAGTATACTAACTAATTAGTAGTAGAGTTTAACTATAAAGAACTTTAAATTAGCTATATAGAATATAATTAATAGGGCCTTAGCTAATATAACCCTAGTTACTTACTAAGTTCTAAGATATAAGGAAGTTTATATAGATATTATAAGGAGGAACTAAACAGGCCTGGAGAAGATATCTTAGAGGGAATAACTATTTAAGAGTATACTAGATCTTAAATATTACTCTATATATATATAATAATAGATAGCTAATATAGCACTCTATTATATACTTTATATAAGGATAGTATCTTAGAAGCCCTAACTTAGACTATAATATTTATATAAAGATAGTAGGAGAACTTTATAAAATAGATATAGCTATAGTAGTAATAATATAAAGAGTAAATAACTACTCTTTTATAGTAGCTTGCTAACTATATAGCAGTTAGAAACCTATAGTAGAATTAGAATAAACCCCCTATATATAATTACTATACTATAATAGAGAACTTTATAGTAAATTAGATTAGTAACTAGATCTAGGTAATTAAGGATAGAAACTAACTATATACTAGTAGTATACTAGAGTAGTAGATCTAATAGTTACTTATAAAGATAAATTTAACTCTATAAACCTAGTAGAGATATTATAAAACTAGATTAAAAGGAGATCTTATATAGACTAACTTTATAGTATTTACTTATTAATAGTATATTAACTCTAAGCTTTAGAAGTAGAAATACTATAAGAAGCTAGATATAATATATTAAAAAGAGATATAGTCTTTAATATAATTCTTTACTAAGTAGTTAGTAATATACTAAAACCTAGATATACTAAACCTAGAAAATAGTAAGGCTAAGGTTTATACTTTATATTTTAGGCTAGCTTCTTTTCTTTATAGAGAGCTTAAGTAGTAAAAGGTTAAGATTAAGAAGCCTAGAGATATAGCTATAAAAGCAGAGTAACTATAAGAGATATATTAGTAATATAGCAGTAAGCTATTATAAAGTAAGAGTAGAAAGCAATATACTAAGAAAGAATATATATCTAGGAGATTACTTCTAGTAAGAGCTAGCTAGAAGGCTCTATAATAGAGATCTAGCTATAAGGGTACCTAGAGAGGTTAGAGTTTAATATCTTACTAACCTACTACTAGCAGCTTATAGAGTATAGCTCTAAATAAGTCTATATTTAACTCTAGTATAAAACCTACTATACCTAGAGATATAGTATATTTTAAGTATAATAAGAAGGGGCATTATAGATAGAAGTATCTAGAAGATAAAATAGGTATAAATAAGATACTAATAGCACTCTAACCTTATACTAATAAGACTAGAGTTAATATAATCTAAATAACTAAGAAGGTTAAGAAACTTAACTTATTAGAAAATAAGTAGGCTAGAGGCTACTACTAATAACCCTTATACCTATTCTAGAACTAGATACTCTTCTTAAAAGAGATATTATAAAGAGATAGGTAATTATTCTCTAAAATCTTATTAAAAAGGAGGTGGTTATTAATATAGACTTATATTTCTAAGTTAATATTATTAATAGCTAACTTATTAAGTTACTATAGCTATAATCTATAGTAGTAAAAGCTCTTATCTTAGAAGGGTTTAATAAGTTCTCTATATCTAGCTAAAATATATACTAGCTAACCTTTTTTTTGCTTAACTTAAAGAGATAGCTAAGAAAGATATAGTAACTATTTACTAAGGCTTTTTAGCTAAAAGGAACTAGTAACCTCCTTTTATTCTAGCTTTTTATAGAAAAAGAGGGTATTATTATTAATACTAAGATAAATATCTAGGAGTATAAGCACTTTAGTATTACTAAACTATTAATATTTATATAAGAAATTATTAAAAATAGCTAGAAAGTGTTTATTATATATATTTTAGGAAATATTTTACTATATAAAACACCCTTAAAAGTATTAAGTAAAGATAATCCTACTAAAAATAAGATTAAACTACTACTAAAGCTACTTAGTAAATAGGAGATATTTAATAAGCAGATAGTAAAGAAATATCTAATACTAGAGGGTATAGAGTATATAATTAACCTAGTTAAAGAAAAGAAACCTCTCTATAAGCTAATCTATTTATTAAATAAGTAGTAACTTAAAGAGCTTTAGTAGTATATTATTAATAACTAAGTAATAAACTAGATCTAACCCTTAACTAGTAAGGTAGATATACTTATTCTATTTATTCTAAAGAAGGATAGTATCTTATATCTCTATATAGATTATTAAGGCTTAAATAAGGTAATAATAAAGAATTAATATCTACTCCCTCTTATTAATAAGCTATTAGATAGGCTTTAGAGAGTAAAGTAGATCTTAAAGATTAATTTTTAGGATATATATTACTATATCTATATTAAACTAGAAAACTACTAAAAAATAGTATTTAAAATAAGATATAGGTATTTTAAGTATATAGTTATACTATTTAGCCTAATAAATATCCTAGTAACCTTCTAGGTATATATTTACTAAGTGCTTACTAAGCTATTAGATACTTACTATATAGTATATATAGATAATATTATAGTATATTTTAAGATAAGAAACTAGTATACTTAGAACCTTTACTAAGTGCTCTATAAGCTTTATTAATAAGCACTTTATACTAAGCTTAGTAAATATAGCTTCTACTAATAGAGAGTAGAATTTCTAGATTATATTATTATATCTAAGAGTATCTTAATAAATAAGATCTATATCTAGATAGTTACTAAATAGAAGCTGCTAAAGATATACTAAGAGGTCTAGGTTTTCCTTAGATTTAATAACTTTTATTATAAGTTTATTATAGAATATTTAGATATAATAGCCTTAATAACTACTCTCTTAAAAGATAGTAAGAATAGCAAAAAGAGAGGTAACTTTAACTAGCTAAAAGAGGCTTAATAAGTATTTAAGAGATTTTAGCTTACCTTCTACTTAGTAACTATTCTCTAATACTAAGACCTAATCTATAAGATAAAGGTTAAGATAGATATTTCTACTAAAGCTATTACTAGTATTCTATCTTAGAATATTAATAGTTAGTAGTAACTAGTTATCTATTACTTATAGAAGCTTAGTAATATAGAATAGTAATAAGATATAAATTAGTAAAAGCTTCTAGCTATTATAGAAAGTTTAGACTACTAGGCTTACTATTTATAGAGAATATTAAAGAAATTTCTAGTTCTTATAAACTACTAGATATTTAAGGGTATTATTAATATATTAATATAAAACCTTTAAGAAAGGCTTATTAAATAGATATATAAGCTTTTAGTATTTAACTTTAATCTAAAATATAGATTAGAAGTTATAAACCTAGCTAATAGCCTATTTAGGAGGCTAGACTATATAGAGAGAGAGGTGAAATATAATAATATCTTTCTAACTTTAATAAGAAAGCTAGAGCTTATTACTAACTTACTAGTAGACCTTTAATAAAAGATTACTATATTAGAAGGTAGTATAGAGACTATAAAAGCCTTTATTAATATAGTATAAGTAAATAAAGTATATCCCTTCTAAATAGAAATAGATAGCTCTAGGAGTAGAGATATCTTAGTCTCTAGTTAGTATAGCTCTCTAAGATATATTAATATTCCTACTACTATAGTAGCTATAATAACCTAATACTAAAGTATAAGGGATAATATAGAGAATACTTAGTAAGGGGTTATTAACTAAGAGGACTTATCTAGAGCTAGAGTTACTATAGTATAATAGTATATTCTATATTAGATTATAAAAGAGCTTATAGTAGGTAAAATAGTATATAGCTAATAACTCTCTAAGATAATAGAAAGGATTATTTATAAACTATAAGCTAATAACTTATACTACTAGATATAATTAGAGAGAGTATATAGACTAGCTAGTAACTATAGGGGTTATATAGTTAATAATAAGGGAATATTATTCTATAAGAGAAGGTTAGAAATCCTAGAAAAAGGGTTACTAAGACTTAAGATCCTTTACTAATATTATAATAACTATAAGGTAGGTTATATAGAGATAAATAAGACTACTAAGTTAATCTTAAAGACGTTTTATTAGCTAAGCCTAGCTGCTAATATATATAACTATATTATAAGTTATAATATATACTAAGGGAACTATATCTCTAAATATAAGCTCTATAAAAAGTTATAGTTACTACCTCTATAATGCGTTAAAGGGATTTAACCCCTTAAGTATATAGATAGGCTTAAATATGCTTAACGCATTTAAGCTCCTTAATGCACTTAATGCGTTTAATACACTTAATATATTAAATACAATAAACGCAATAAAGGCTCCTAGAGCATTTATCACCTTTAAGGAGGGATCCTTTATTTATTTATATTATATTTTCACCTAATAATATATTTATCTAAGTAAGCTATATTAAATAGTAGTATAACCTTAATAGTTACCTATTACCCTTAATCTAAGAAAGACAGTTAACCCTATATTAATAGTTAACTCTATTAAGTTTAAGCAGGCTCTATCTTATAGTTAACCCTATAAAATAGTATAGTAATAAGACTACCTTTAAACTCTTCCTTTAACTAGAAATGTCTTATAGAGATATTAAACCTTCTATATATAAAAAAGATATCTTACCTATTATCACTTAATTATAATATTAAGAAAGCACTTAACTCTAACCTTTCTAAGCCTATTAACTATATAGTAATTACTAATTTTATAATAGTAGTAAAAAGATATCTAGAGAAGTTTTATATAACTCTAATATTAACAGAGTATATACTACTTAGATTAGTAACTAAGGTAACTATTACTATAATAGCTAAAGAAAACTATATATATTATTTATTAAATAGATATAGCTGCCTCTATTATATATTCCTTTAAAAGGATATATATATAACTGCCTAATAATTTTAGGGAAAAGTTACTAAAGCGTAGATAAATAATTTATAGTTATTTACTAATATAGTATAGTAATAGTATTACTTTAATGCCCTATATTATAATTATTATATTAAGCTTAAATATACTAAGAAATATAAACCAGACCTTATACTACCCTTTAGAGAGGATAGAAAGATAGGAGGCTATAAGACCCTAAAAACTAGTATTATAGAGAATATAGAAAATATAGAACTATAAGCAGAAAGTAATATTATATTCTAAACTTAGAGTTTTCTAGTAGTTTTTTTAATTCTAGAAGAGTATTATTAATTTAGATAAAGCTTTTTAAATATCTTAGTACTCCTACTTCTAGACTTAACCTTAAAAAGGTATAAAACTTTAATCTTATAAAGGAGTAGATTATCTATCCTAGAGCTAATAACTAAACTCTTTCTATTAATACTTAATAATATTAAAGACCCTATAATAAATATAAATTATTTAGCTAAAGGACCTCTTAATTCTAAGATAGCTAAATCCCCTATACTAAGTAATAGTTAAAGCTATTATAGCTAGCCTAGTAGATAATAATCCTAACTAGGCCTATTAGTATAACAGTTTCTATTAGAGATATTAATATTACTAAAAGGAATAAAACTAGTTTTACTAAAAGGTAAAGAAATAGTCTTACTTAAAGGAAAAGAACCTATTAAGGAGAAAATAACTAAAGTAGAACTCTCTAATAATAAAAGGCTTAAAGGTTTTCTATAAAACTAAAAGCAGCTAGTAGCACCTATAAGTAATCTAGGTAATAATAGTAATAATAGTAATCCTAATAATAAGAAGGGCTAAAAGAATAAGCCTAGAGGTAATAATAGTAAAAACCTATAACTATTAAGTAAGCTATAAGAGATAAGTAATTTTAGTAAAATCTCAGATAGAATTAGTATTAACTAAGACTTCCTCTTACTTCTTATTACTACTAATAAAGATAGCTTAGTATAAGTAATATCTAAAGCCTAAAATAGCAAATTAAAAAGATCTATACTATAATTTAAGACTAATATAATTAGCTTATTTAACCTCCTACTATATAATAATAAAGTAGATAATATATATATTAATAGTAGCTCTAAGATAGTTTACTAAAATATTTACCACTTTATTAATACTATTAATAGCTATATAGAATCTAATAATAGTAACCTAGTAATAGTAGTACTTAACCTCTACTATATCTTACTATAGTATATATTAGATTAGTATTATATAGACCTAATATAGAAAGAGAAAGCTAATCTTAGAGATCTATTATATAGACTATTATACTGGAAAGAATTACTCCTTAAATACTTCTATCTCTTATATAAGATTATAAAATCCCACCTAGTAAGGAAATAGTATACCTTATATAATATATATAAACACTAAGATATCTAATACTAGATAATAAAAATTACTTATTTTTATAAGAATACTAAGGAAACTAAATAGAAAACGCTATTAATTATATATAATAAGATAGATATAGAGCTTATAATTAGAATTCCCTAACTAGATAGAAATATAAACTATAATATATTTATTATAGATCTCTAAAAGATAGTACCTAGTTAGTATAAGATAGTTACTAAGAGATTATAGCACTTATTAGTCTAACCTCTAACTAAACTATCTTAAACTAGAACTATAAGAATATATACTATATAAGGGAAATCTTTAAGAAATATCTCCTTATTCAGTTACTACCCCTATTACCCTAGATTTATAAAAGCTAGACTATTATTATCCACTCTTCTAAAACCTATATAATAAACTATAAATATTTCTATAGAACTAATATCTTTATATACTAAACTAAGCCTATTATAAAAAGATATTTATTTTAATTAGTAATAAAATCTAGAAAGAATATAAGATTAATATAATTAATATATTTAATATAACTAATATCTATAATAACTTAGTAAAACTATAGTATATAATACTAATATAGCTAATACTAACCTATAGGAATAAAATCCTATATCTTCCTCTAAAAAAGACTTTAATTATATTTAGTATTATAAAGCTAATAACTCTATAAATAAGGAGAAATCTATTATTAATATAGATAATAAAAATAATAAGTAGAATTAAGAAGACTATACTAAGCAAATTAATATAGCTATATAACCTTTATAATATAGCCTATAAACCCTAGAATACCTTCCCTAATATAAAGATAAGTATCTAGTATTTAATACTAGTATATTTTAAAACTTACTCCTTAAAGATCTAGGAGTTTGCTTATATAATACTTATCTCTATTAGTCTAAACTATATATAGACTTTAATAAAATCTTTACTTATTAAACCTTATCTTCTCTCTAGCCTAATATAATAATTCTAAGCCCTATTAAGCTATAGCAGCATACCAGTATATACTTATACTAATATATATATACTAAGATTATTATTTATAGTTATTATAATAGATAACCTATTATTATATATATTAATATAGAAGCAGACTATTTTATTATTAGTAAAGCATATCTCTACTAATTCTATATTCTCATAAAACACTTAAAGGTTTTTAAGCTCTAAGATATAAGAAGCTTAAAAATAATTACTTAAATAACCTTTACTATTCTTATATATAGCTAATACTTAAGTAGCAAAATAGTAATAGTAAAACTTTTTATAGGTACTTAGCTTATACTATATCTTAATATTAGCCTGCTAATAAGCTAAGATTTTAATATTCTAAATAGAGTTAATATCTTAAACTTAGAATTATATATTTAAATTACCTTATATAATAATCTTTAAATCCTATTATAGATCTACTTAAAGGTTTCTACTAGAGTATATAATATATATACTTTAAGAAATATAACTATTACACCCTATAATTATTTAATAATTTAAGTTAATATACTAAAGAGGGCAAAATAGAATCCCTTCTATTTAGCCCAAAGCATAAAGAGTATATATTTATATATATAGGTATATTTCCTTTTATTCTAGTAGTTAATAATGCTCCTTACCCCTTAAAAATAAAACATAGAATAAAGCTAGAAACCTTATCTCTATTTAAAGCTAATAGATATCTTAAAACATAATTATATAACTACTTATAATTAGTATTCTTACTATCTTTAAAAAGGTAGCTAACTTACTACTCTATATTTAACCTTATAGATTAGAAATTATTAACCTTAGTTTAACTCCCTAAAGAAACTTTAGATAAAAAAATCTACCTTACTAAACTAATAAAATCATAATTACCTTTAGCCTAAAAAGCAATAAAGGATAACTCTATACTAAAATAGGCTAATATTTATAAAGAGAATATTAACCTTAATAATAAGATTAGAATAATAAAACTAAAAAGCTTACTAATTATTATCACTAAGAAAAGCATTTATATCTATAACTAAGATAATAATACTATTTAACACCTTAAAGAGGTTATATCCTATTATCTAACTATTTAGAAAGATCAGGGCCTAATTAACCTCCTAGAAGACTAATACCTAAAAGTTAAACTTATTAATAAATAGTAAAATATAAATATTAGTTAATATTCCTACCTAGTTAGTAAAGAAGATAAAAAACTAATAGATAAAACTCTTAATAAGCTATATATCTAACACTAAATAGAATAGGGCAAATTAGAACTAACCCCCTTTAAGGCTTCTATTTTTATTATATAGCAAATTATTAATAGCAAATAGAAGGGCTATATAGTTATAGACTTATAAATATTAAATAAGACTGCTATCTCTAATATATACTCTATACTACTTTAATAAGATATTATTAAGTAACTTTAAAGCAAGCTATAGATTACTATTATTAATACTTAATTATTCTTTTACTAATTTCTTATAAAAAGGAAATACTAAGACCACTTTACTATTATTAACTATAGAGAATAAGAATAATCTAAGGTAGCACTAATAGGCTTCTATAACTCCCTAGCATATACCTAATATATAGCAGATAACCTACTATAGCTATATAAGAAATTTACTTATATATTTATTAATAATATTATTATTACCTTAAAAAACCTTAATAGCTATCTAAAATACCTAGATACTATACTAAAGTTATTTACTACTATTAGTTTATCTCTATCTACTAAGAAATCCTTTATAGAATATCCCTCTATTAAACTTCTCAGCTTTATTATAGATATCTTTAACCTTTTAAATATATAAGACCAGACTAATACTATTTATAAAATTAAATATCTATATAACTTATAGTAACTAGAATATTAGATTAGAGTAACTAGCTTCTTCTAGTATATTATCCCTTATTATAGCAGCTAAATTAAACTATTATAATAAAGAAAAATAACCTTACTAGCAGATATATAAGTATAGAGTAAAGATAAAGAAGTATTAAGAAAAATCTTCTGCTAATAAACATACTTTAAACTATCTCTTAAAGAAGTAGCTAGCTTTAATAATATTAAAGAAGTATTAATAGCAGATAATATATTATTCTACTATAACCCTAATAAATAATTATTCCTTTAGCTTAACTTATTAAAGGAATATAGATACTTAGCATTTATCTTCTAACTTACTAATAGTATTAAATAGAAGCTATATAACTCTATTAAAAGGATAAGTATTCTACTAATTACCTATATTAGTAAGACACTTAACCAGGCTAAATAAAAATACTAGCTAATAGAGCTTAAAGTTACTTACCTTATATAAGTAGTAAAGAAGTATTAACTATTAATTTAATTATCACAAAAAAACCTAACTATTATTCTTATAAATCACTTAGTAATATATAATATTATTAAATAAACCTCCTTATAGTTAGAAAATAAAATATAATTAAATCTATAACTTACCCTATTATCTAAATACCTTAGTTAATTCTCGCTTTTATATTACTATATTCTAAGCATATTAAATATTATTATAGATACCTTATTCTAACTTCTAACTACTAAAATACTTATAGAGGATATTAGAAAACTTAATAAGATATAGAATAATATACTAATAGGAGTTAACTTTATAATAGAAGTAATACTAGATAATAAATTCAGAATATTACTTATCTAATCCTACCTATATTCTAAATTATAGAAAAGAGTATATAAGATACTTACTAATAAGACTAATAATACTAAATTAGACTTTATACTTTATAATAGACTGCTTTACTATATTAATTGCTATACTAAAAAATAAAGGCTTTATATACTAAAAGAACTAGCTACTCCTCTTATTAAAGAAGCTTATAATAATTACTATTATTTTAGCAAAATATAAATATAAAAAGCCCTTAATAAGCACTTTTATATCCCACACCTTTAATAATAAATAGTAAGCTATATTACTAACTACCCCTATTATAGCATATTAAACATAGATAGGTAATTACTACTAAGTATAATATAGCTAATCTTAATACTAGTAATTCCCTTTTATACTATTATAATAGACTTTATTATTAGACTCCTAGAAATCCTATTATAGTACTCTAGATATAAATAAGAAAACTACCCTCTACTTAATATAGTCTTAACTATTAATAATAAATTCTTAAAAGCTACTCTCTTAATCCTAGAATATTTAATATATATAGCAGAAATCTAGAGCTAGCTTCTCCTTTATAAACTTTAAAGAGGAAATTAGGGAATCCTAAAAGTAATTATATTAAACTATAACTAGAAGTTTCTCTTAAAATTCTAGATATCTTTATAGATAGAGCTAAACACTAAATTAAAATTTTCAGCTATATATTATATATAAACAGATAAAATATTAGAATATAAAAACTAAACTATTAAACTAGTAATTTACTATTTTATTAATATCTTAGAAGAAAACTAGGCTAAAATGCTTCCCAGCTTATAATATAACCTTAATAATATATACTCTTAGATTATTAGATATTTACTAAACTAACTCCTTTATAAACTTAATACTAATAATATATTAAATATACTAGAAGACTTAAATCTAGAAATAAACTATAAAGTCTTTTAGAAGGAAGCTAAGATCTTAATTATAGTAGCCTAGCTATATATAAAAGAATAATATAATAAGAAGCATTACTTTATTATATTTTAACCTAGAAATTAGATATACCTTAAACTAGATTTAGGTTACTACCTCCTAAAATAACTAAATATAAAGTATAGCTATTAATAAATTCTCTTTAAGGTTCTTAAATAAGTCAGCAAACTAACCTATTAACTAGATATCCTACTAAATATAAATATCCACTTAGTAATATTAGTTATCTAACTAATACTAGTACTAGCCCCTAGAACTAACCTATTTAACTAATAAAATAACTATTAAGAACTAGTTAATATTAAAGAAAATAATAAGACCTACTAACTAGAAGTATATAAATATTATAAGATTAAAAATATTCTAAAAAAGAGAATATTAGTCTGAAAAAAGATCTAATATCTTATTAAATAAAAGAGATATCTACTAACTTATATAGTCTAAATAGATAAAGATACTATAAATATAGATAAACTAATAGAAGCCTTTAAGAATAAAAATTAAGAAATAGAAAGGCTATAATAATAAGTATAAGCTTAAAGACCAGCTTAGATAAATAAAGAATAAGTACTTAAGCCTAGTAAAAGATAGAAATAAATAAGATATCTAAGAGGAAAACTATAAAAGACTATAATATAAGATAAAGAGTAATAAGGAAACTAATATAAATAATAGCTATAATAATCTTAATATCTTAAATAAGTTATTTAGCTTAGAAATATTATATAGCTAGAATCTTAGTATTAAACAGTATCTTACCTATAATTATCCCCTTTATAGCACCTATTCTAATAAATATACCTATAGTAGTAGCTACTTTAAGAACCTTTATAACTATAGCAGCTACTCTTACTTACTAGCTATCCCCTACTTATTTCCTTTAACTAATAAGAAAAATTAGTAGCCTTTTTATATATATAAAATAATAATATATTACCTAGTAACCTATATAGTTATTACTATCCTCTCCCTTAACCTAGTATTAAGAAAATTTTTCACATATATACCTTCTTCACCCTCTATATTACCTATTAATACCTTTATTAATATAAAGGTCTCCCTTATATTAATATATTTATTACTAACTATCCTATTATCCCTTTATTATATCTATTTCTATTACTCTCTTATTATACCTATTATATCTAAAACGTTTATTATTTAGAGTATATATTCTATACCTTTAAAACTATTACTATAATATATACCTAGTTACTACTTTAATACTACTAGTTAACACACTAAATATAGTATATCTAAGGTTAACTCTATTATCCTTAATAGTATCTAATACTACCTTTCTAGCAGACCTATCTCTGCTAATAAGCCTAGCTACTATATTACTAACCTCTAAGTCTATAAATATATCTTAGATATTAAGTATAAGAAGTATAGTAACTATAAGAATATCTCAGAAACACTATATATCCTTTACTCTAGAATAAATACTTACCTTATTTCTCACTTATAGCTAACTAATACTAATATATTTTATTATAATTTTCCTAATCTAATAAGCACTAATAATTAGCTAAATATTAACTAAAACCTATAAAACTTATAATACTATAATTCTGCTTATATTACTAACACTAATAGCCTAAGTATTCTAGCTAACCTTAAAACTAACTCTAAGTTACTTAGTAAGAATAGTAGTAATAAAAGTAAAGAGAGCAAAGATAGTATTAAATATATTAAGCCTAATTAACACCTTAAATCTAATTAACCTATTATTATTAACACTATAGCTAAAAGTAATAGATCTAATACTAAGATAACCCCTATTTCTAAGAATAAAGCTATAGCCTCAGCTATATCTAATACAGTTAATATCCCTATCTAGCCTAAGCAAAATATTATAGTTATTAATATAATATATATCTATAGTAAGTAAGTAGATATAATTACTAAGTTACTCTAAGATATATAAGTTACCTATAACACCTTAATTAAAATATATAATATTAATAATAAGGAGGATACTATTAAGATACTTAATATTATTAGTATATATATTACCTATACTATAGATAAGTTTAAGATTATTACTATAACTATACCTTATACCCTAGTCTATAAAAATCCAGGCCTCCTAGACTCTAACTAGTACCTTATACTAAAGACTCCTAATAAGTATAATATATCTACTATAGGTCTTAACTAGAGCAACACCCACACTATAGCCACTATAGCTAATATATTTAGTGCCTTTAATATATCTGCTATATATACTACACCTAGCTTATCTATAGCTCCCAGCTTCTTAGCTGCCCTAATTATTATTAATAGTCCTCACACTAACCCCCTAAAGAGAGTTATTATCACTAACTAAGCTACTATAGTCCAGGCTACTAGATTCTACTAGCTTACCTGCTCCTATACTAGCTTTATAACTATATAGGGCTCTATTACCACTTCCCTAGCATATATTATAGTTACTAATATCACTAAGCTAGTAATTATCTAAGGCTATAAGCACTATAAGATCTATACCTTAATTTAGGCTAGATATACTATTATTAGTCTATTTATATATATTAATACTCTTAAGATATTTATTATTAAATATATTAAGGGTAACCTGGAGTTTAGTGCTACCTCTATATTCTTTATTATAAAGAATATACTTTATTATAACTTTCCTAGTACCCACACTAAGAGTAATAGTTATATCTCACAGACTATAATTAATAGTAATAACCTTACTGCTATTAATACTCTTATTAATATTAAATCTAGTAAAAGCAAAAAAGTATTAGATTATTAATATAAGGATATTAATAGCATCTAAGCTATCTATAACTATATTATTACCCTTATAATATCTATCACTATTATTAAGAAGCAGAGCAATATAGAGAGCTTCCTAAAGATTAATAACACTACCTACTAGATATATATTAACTACTTTTAAAAAGATAAAGCACTTATAACTACCTATTAGGTAAATATTAGCTAGCTTCCTATAGCTAAGAATAATAATAATAATAATATTAAGGAGAAGTATATTAATATACTCCAGCTTAATAAGCCCACTTCTTCTACTAACCTAACCTAAGCATAGTTATAAAAGCAAACACCCTTATAATATTTACTCCTAGTATAGAATAACTATAAGTTTAATCAGACAAAATATAGAGATAGAAGGGTTTAGGTAGAGAACTAGTAATAAAGCACTATAGTTAGTATATTATATATTAATAATAATCTAGGCATAAATATCAGTTTATACACCATATCACAGATAATATGATTTTTTCATTATACAGGTAATTAATATATTAAAGGGATTTAACCCCTTAAGTATATAGATAGGCTTAAACGTGCTTAACGCATTTAAGCTCCTTAACACACTTAATGCATTTAATACGCTTAATACGTTAAATATAATAAATACAATAAAGGCTCCTAGAGCATTTATTACCTTTAAGGAGGGATCCTTTATTTATTCATATTATATTTTCACCTAATAATATATTCACCTAAGTAAGCTATATTACCCTACTAGTATATCTATTTTAAGAGATTAGCTTAAACTTTATTACTAAGTTACTAATAAGCTATTAGTATAAAGGCAGTAAATATAATACTATATTAGTTATAATATATAGAATAACTAAGTTTACTATATTTATTCTAACTACTAAGTAGCTAACTACTACTTAGCTAGTATAGATTATCTATAAATAGGTAGAATATTATTTTAGCACTCTAGAGGGTATTATTAGTAACTAAAATAAACTCCTTATAAGCTAATTTTAAAAAGAGTTTATATAAGAAAGAGCTATTAAGTGCTACCTCTCTATAATATACTACTCCTAAACTAATAGGTAGTCTAAAAGAACCTATTAGATATTAGAGAAGTATCTATAAGCCTATACTAGTAAGTTATTATAGAAATAGATAGTATAGTTACTAGAAGCTAAGTTTATATATAATAATAGTTATTATAGCACTACTAGTATCTTATTAATAGAGGCTTTATATAGCTACTACTTATATTATATAGAGTATATTATTCTAGTAAATAGAGTTATAGTATAAAGTATATAGAGATAGATTAAGTATATTATAAGACTCTATATAAGAGCATAGAAATAGTAGCTAAAGGTATTAGTAATATAAGCTAAGTATTATAATATAAGGTATAAGGAGCAGACCTACTATTAGAGATAAGTTATTAAGCTATTAATAAAGAACTTTTAGTTTAAGAATAGAAAATTAGTACTAAGATTTAGTAAAGTATCTATTACTAAAGCAGTTAGGATATAAACCTATAGGATCTATTTACTAAAATAGTATTAAAGAATATATAATATTTTCTTAGTTACTCTGCTAGAGCTATAGAATAGTTACTAAGAGGATAATAAGAGCTTACCTATATATCTAGAGCTTAAGGATAAGCTAAAAGAATAGGAGGTAGAGAAGATTATTATATAGTAAGAGAATAGTAATAATATATAGTACTTAGTTAAGTAGATAGAATAGCTTATAGAGTATAATATATAGAAACCTATAGAGAACCTAATAAATATATAGGAGGCTATTTAGAAGTTTAATAAGCAGTCTAGAAAAGCCTATAAGAAATAAGATAACTAGCTATATAGACTTTAGTAATAGGTTACTAAAGGTTAGGTATATAAGAAGGCAAAAATAAAACTAAGTTAGAAAAGTAAAACTTTTAATTTATAAGTAGTAAACTACTACTAACTATATAGTAAAAGAAGAGAGTATTATCTTATAGAAAAATAGAAAAAGATAGCTAATAATCTACTATAGCTAACTACTAGCTACTATAACTATAACTATAACTATAACTATAACTATAACTACTATAGATATTATAGCTACTATTTAGTAAAGGCTTAGAGCCTCTAGTAGATTTACTACTATAGGTAGTAATACTACTAGGAGAAGGGGTATAATTAATACTACTACTACTAGTATTACTACTACTACTAGTATTACTATCACTACTACTACTATTATTATTACTGCTAATAGGCTAACTACCTACTATCTAAGACTTATTATTAGACTTATTAGAAACCTTAATAGCTAGCTTCTTCTTTACTAAGCTCTTACTACTCTCTAAGCTATACTTCTTAGTTAGAGTATAGAGAAAAGAGATATATAAGACTAGATAGGCATTAGTAATAGCAATAAAGCAGGCAGGGATATTATTTACTATAAAAGTAATAAGGCCCTCCTAGAACTTATTATAAAAGGCAGGAAACTTATTAATATTATACTTATATAGGATCTTAGAGATAGGCTTTATTAAAGAGTTATTAAGTAGTTAGTTAATCTTATTAGAGAGATATATAGCTAGAATATTATTATAGATATAGAGTAGCTAGGTAGTATTTAGTTACTAGAAAATATTAATACTATTATAAAGAGTGCTAACTTAAATTATTATTAATAGTAAATATTTAGTAAAGAGAAGGTAATAATAATTATACTTAGACTATAATATTAAGGAAAAAATACTTATAAATAGAAGAAAGCTTCTATAACTATAGCTACTCTATATTCTAGAAGCTAGTAGTAATAGTAGGGTTATAAATAAGCTTACTAACCTATTTCTAAGCTGCTAAGTAATTAGTAAGTAATTATAGAAGTTAGAAATAATAATATAGAGTAAGAGAGCTCTCCTACTTCTAGAGCTTAATCTAGTAGAATATATTCTAAGTAGTTTAGATAGTATTCCAGAGCTCTTAAAAAACCTAAAAAGAGGTTAGAATATAATAAATAGTTAGTAATAATTTAGTAAACTTATAGCTAAATACTTCTTTTTATTAAAGTTATAGAATAGGTATTTCTATATATAGTTACTATATATATAGTAAAAGTTAAGAATATTAAGATATATCTTAGAGAGGCAGCTAAGATAGAGATAGCTACTATTAGTATTACTAATTAGATTACTAGAAAGGTTCTCAGGCTTATAGAGGAACTTTATAAGAACTATACCTATATAAGTAATATAAGATATTATAGCAATTTATTAATAAATAGATAGAAATAAAGATAGAAAGGAAAAGAAGATAGAAAACAAAGAAATAGATAGGAATAGAGATATAATAATTAAGGTAAATAATTAGTAAATTAGTAGTAAAAGAGAGCTACTAATTAAGAAAAAGAAAAAAGAAAAAAAGTATAGCTAAGAGAAGAAATTTCTAAAATTAAAGATCTTAGAAGAAGAAACCCTTTTATACTTAAGAGGTTACTTAGTAATAGGATATAATAATTATAATAGATATATACTGCTAATCTATTATCTAATAGTTAGTAATTAATTAGAAAAGTTAACCTAATAGATATATATAAATAATAATAATAATTAGTAATAAAAATATATCACTTACTATAGTTACCTCTATTTAGTAAAGGAAGAAATAAAGGTTATATAATATAATAGCTATTATAACTTAAATGTTATATAGCCTAACTTATACTAACTAATTAGCCACTAAGTAGTAAAGATTACTAAAGAGCTATAAGCTCTATATAATACCTTAGAGACTAAGACTTTAAAGAGGGGGGTAATTATAAGGGAATAAGGATTAGGTATATATATATAGATGTGTAATTAGTAAAAGGTTAGCTAGTAAGTGGCTGCTATTTATACCTTAGAAAAAACTCTAAGTATAATAGACTTAGAATATTAAGTAATAGTCTAATATAGTAATAGATATCTATGTTCAGTATTCTAGCCCTTTCTGGTTAAGGCCTATAGCTATACTCTTATAAAATACTCTAAAGTTATTTCTTTTTAAAGTATCTTTACTATTATATAACTTTAATTATTAATAAATAAAACTATCTCTATTTTTTAAGTAGAGTAGTATTAAGAAAGTAGTTATTAAATTAGTAATTTCTTTAATAATTAAATTAATATATTATAATAAGAGTATTAATAAAATATAGAGATTACTAAAGTATGTTAATAATCTAGTTTTAAATCAATAAGAAATATCTATAGTTTTATTATTATATTTAGATACTTTAAAAACTCTTTATATAACTTTAAATTACCTATTAAAGTTTATAGTATTTTATAGTTTGTTTTAAGCTTTTAGTTTAAGGTTTTACTTAAAATTAGTATAGTAATTAGTAACTATAAGATAATAGTATCTTAAGTAGTATAGAGTAGCATAGAGCAGTATAGAGTAGTATAGAGCAGTAGTTATTAGAGTAATATTAAACTAGGGAAATTATTAATAAATCTAGTATAATTCTATATTAAATTATATAGAAATTTATATTAAAATTAATATTAAAAGATATTATTATTATATTTATTTTCTCTAAGTTCTAAATATTTCTTAAAAGAATAAAGAGAATAATATTCTAAAATATTATAGCTAATTAGCTAAGTAATAGCGCTTAGACTACTAAGTAGTTTATGCTCTACTTTATAAAGTATTATAGAGAAATTCCTAAAGAATATTTTCTATATAAAATATATATAGTTATAGTATCTATATAAGTAAATATAGAATATTAAAGTATTAAAGTATTAAAATATTATTATTATTATTATTATTATTTATTATATTTATTAATATTATTATTATAACTACTACTTACTATTATATAACTTATAATTATTATTATTATAGTTACTACTAGCTATTATATAGCTTATAGTTATTTATATATTATTACTAACTATTACCTAGCTACTTAGTATTACTTAAGCTATAATTTATATTATAGTATAGTTATTTATAAAGTTTATTCTAAGAATATATAATATATATTTCTATAGTAACTATTACTACGTTTTTACTTATTATTTAGTATAGAAAAGACCCTTTTTTTAGATATAAAGTTACTAAGAGGGTTAATTAAGTTATATAAGAGGAAAGCTATATAGATAGGGGGTATCTTAGGAGTCAGAAAGCAAGAACTAGAGCAAGATAGGGAGTGGGGGGGGGGGGGGGGGCGTTCTAGTGTAGGGGAAAAAAAGTTAGAAAAAAAAAAAAAAAACAAAAAACTTAACCTACCCAGGGGTGTGGGGCGTTACAGGCTTATATTTACACCCCCTACTTATATAAAGAGGCAAAAAACCCTTAACTATACTAAAAAGTTATTTCTATACTAAGTCTGCTACTAGTTATATTTTTAGCTTTTTCCTACCTAAATATTATATTTTTAAGACTATTAAATAATACTAATTTACTATATTTTAAATTATTCTTTTTTATATATATTTATTCTTAGGTTACATAATCGTTAATAACATAATCAATAGCTTAAAAGGGAAATAATAAGTATAAATAAGTTAATATTAAAGTGTCTACCTTCTAAGTAAAAGGGAGTATTCTAGAGAGGGAGAGGTAAGTTATTTATACTTAAGGCTTAGATTCTAGAGCCTTCTATAGCTATATAAGCTGCTTGCTAGGCTGCCCCACTTATTTTCTTATTTAGGTTATTTATTAAGTAATTTAGTAACCTAAAACCCTTTTAGGTTTAACCTTAACTTAGATAGTAAAAGCTAGCAGTTTCCATAGCTTTCTAGAGGCTTCTTCTAACAGTATACACAGTACTAATAGTACTATAATACACTGTATTACGTAATTAACCTCTATTATATAGCCTCTAGATTATTATATATTTTTATTATAGGGTTTTATAGTATATCTCTTATATCCCCCCTTAAGGTATATATATTATATATAGCTTATTGCTTAAGAGACTTTTATACTGGAAAACCTAATAGGAAAAAACCAGTATTTATTATAATCTTATATTATTATTATTATAAGAATATATTATACTAGAAAAAACCTTATAGGAAAAATTCTAGTATTTATATTAGGGAAAACCAGATATATATTATTATATTATTTTAGAAGTTTATTAACTCTTTGAATATTAGAGTCTTTTATATTTTTATTATATCTATTAATAGGTTTATTATAATCTAGTAAAAACCCCTTTTCTAATATATTGCAAGTATCTTTTATTAAGTGAAAAAGTATTTTTGCTAGCAGTTTAGTTAATATATCCGCTATATTATCTTTAGTATTAACGTGACATAAGAATACGTTTTCAGCTATAATATTATCCCTTATAAAATGATATTTTATATTAATATGCTTAACTTTTTTATAGAATTCTGGGTTTTAAGCTAGCCTTTAGGCTGCTTTATTATCTATTAGAATCTTAGGCTTATTTAAAGCCTTATAGCCCAGAACTTTATATATATAGTTATAGTTATTATATAAATATATAGCTTCTTTTATAGACTCTATTAGAGCTATATATTTAGCTTCACAGGTGCTTCAAGCAACTGTTTTTTATTTAATGCTATTCCAGCTAATTATATTATATAGTCTAACAGTAAAGACATAGCCAGTTATAGACTTTCTATTATCTAGATCTCCAGCCCAATTAGAGTCTGAAAATCTAATAATATTATTATTATTATATAGCTAGTTATTATTACAGTTATAATATAATCCTAAAGTAGGATATTTATTTAAATAGCCCTATATCTTATCTAGGGCTATAAAGTGCTCTTTAGAAGGATTACTTATATATTAAGCATAAGTAATAACAGCTAGAGCCATTTCAAACCTAGTTCTTAAGGCTAAATAAAGTAGGGCTCCTATTTGCTATTAGTATATACTTATATCTTCTAGCTTAGCTATATCTTTATTCTTATATAGCTTTATATTATTATCTATAGGTATTTCAGCTGGATATATATGCTTTTTATTATATTTATTAAGTATTTTCTCAGTATATTGGCTTTGATATATATATAAAGCCTTATTTTAACGGTCTATAGTATAAGATATTATTTAAATATCTCAAAAACCCTTAATATATAAGACCTATAAAATATATAATAAATAATAATACTTAATAATATACTATCTAATATAACACAGTATATTACAGTATTAATAATACTATCTATACTGTGGATAGAAAGGTCTAGAAAGTCCTAGAAAGCCTTACCTTTAATAAGCTTTCTAGCTAGAACTAAAAGGGTTTAAGCTATA